>JAHPZR010027991.1:0-20149 GCA_019787425.1 Platygyra sinensis
CAGAAAAGATCGCAAGGACTCCTCGAGTATCCTTTTTTGCAAAAAGGCAATAAACAGAGTATATAATGTATAACGCATATAGAAATTGAGAGCGAAGGATAGAACTGTTTAAATTTACTAGCCGGTCAAAACTTTATCTAAATCCTCTGCACAGACACTTCGAAAACACAAACAATCGACCTTCATTTTGATCCCAAGTGCACACTGCTACGCTACTCACTATCTACTTAACAAATAGCTTCCATGTTGCCGTGCGTCTGTTCAGTAATAGATCACAGAAGACGCCAAAATGTGGTAAGAACAAAAAAGTGGCACACGAAGCTTAGCCGAGTGTGTCACTGATGTGAGTGTTTCTACAGCTTTTTCGTGATCTCCCAAACTTTCACGAGTTTTTCTATAACTCGATAGAAACACGGATTACATGTTTTCTATTTCTTTTAGAGAACACCGCGACGAGAAAAAGGAAAACAACCTGGTAACGTGGATTAACAAAATGTAAATTGTCTTTGCTCGCGCCATCACTACGTCAACAGCGCGCGCTAGTTCTGTGTCTCCATCAAGTGATACAAACACGGTTTTTAACTAATCAGCGCGCACTTTCTTAGGACTGTTTTCTAATTAACAATGAGACTATGAGCCCGAGTTTTCCACGAGCAGATAGTTAACGAGGCGCAGCCAAGTTGACTATCGCTCGTAGAAAACAAGGGCGAGTGGTATAAATTTTCCGTAGTCTCATTGCCTGAAAAGAAAAAAATGTCAAGTAACGCGTAGAAAAGAACTGTTTTATTATGTTACATCAGGTTCAAACGTAAGGCGCGATGTGCACTGATGCGTAACTGTTTTCTATCAGCAGATAGAAAAGGGTAATTTAGCCAATCAAATTCATGGATTCACAATAGACTACAGCAAATTTATACTAAAACAGAACAAATAGTGATTAGCCTAGCCAATCAAGGAAAGGCATTCATGATAGAACGCTAGAACATTTTTACTAAATATATCTTTAAATTGCCGCCATTTTTTAAGCTATTTAACAGTTATTTCAGTACCACTGAAAATGAAGTGATGCATAGCCACCAGGCGCGTATTGCCGAATAGGAACAACGCCCCAAAATATAGCGAATTATAGAAAAATACATTTCAAAATAAAAACGATCCTGATGGTGACGCATACTCTTTTAGAACATTGTAAAATTCCTCAGAAAAGCACTTGAATTGCATTGTGCAATGGTCCAGTTTTAAATATTAATGGATACCTGAGACAACTAACTCTGGCATTCCTGAAAGGGTCATCATAGCGAAGGTTTGAAGGAAACTCGGTAACTCTTCTACCCACAAAATTTTAGGGATAATAGCCTTAACTTATCCATCTATAGTTACATTCATCTACATTAAAGACAGCAATCTTTCTGTTCCAAAACCACCTCTACCAGACAAAGTGGAGCAGAGGAACGTTCTTCAAAGGTAGGTTTACATTGTATAGGCTCATAGAAGAAGGTTACTGTTCGTTACTTGGAAAAATAAGTTAAACGTAAGAAAGACGTTGAATGTAACAGAACTTATTTCATAAGACTTTTAACCGAAACTTCAATTTGTGCGACCTCGTTATTTGTTAGGTTGGGTTCATGGCAATGCAAAAAGACTTCCACTGACTGTGTTGTCATAGACGATGATCAAGATAAAGAAGGTAAGTTCAAATGAGAGATTTAAAAAGGAATGCGAACTTTCCATTCCCAACCGTATGAACATTTTGTGCTGAGATATTTCAGTACGAGTGTGAAATGTATGGGTGCCATCATTGTTAACGTCATAAGTGTTCAATACTTTTTTTGCATTTTCAGTGTTTATTTTTTTATGCTATGTACACCGACCTTCTATTTTCGAAGACATCCGTCTACAACACAAATAAAAGCTCGCTTTTACGAGAAAAAAAAACAAAAAACACTTGTCTGATCGAAACTTGTGAAAATTGAACGGAATAGTCAGTCTAAAGAAAGTAAAGAGACAAATTGTCCACTATTAGCCTGGAATATTCGAACATCAAATTAAACTATTTTATTATCAATGAATTAAGATTTGATATTTTTATTTCTGTGTTTCAGTTGACTACCAACAGATTTTTCACAAAATGGAAGAGTCCACACGTTCTTTTGTCGGCTTAGAGCCTCTCAAACAGCAATTCCTGAGGTTTGCAAAAACTGCCATTTTAAACCACAAAAGGAAGCAGTTGGGTTTTCAAGTGGAAGACATGAATAGATGCCTACACTTTATATTTCAAGGTAACCCAGGCACTGGAAAGACCACGTTTGGTCAGTCGCATATTCGACTGACTCGTATCGAATTGAAATATGTCGCATTTATTGATTTAGAAGTCGCATTTTACATGCACTTCAATTGGGCGCATGTAAAATGCGACGTTTAAACCGGGCCTTAAGTTTACATACATTTAATTGACGCCGTTTCCCGTCCGTGTGTTAAGTTTGCATAATTAAGATGCGAATGTGATTTCCCACTTATTTATTTCGAAATTAGCAACTTCCAACGACAAAATTTGCCCTTTATTTCCAGCAAGAAATAACAAAGTAGGCATGCGCTTCCTACTGTCTCTGTTATTCATCTACAGAGACGTAGATGAATTGTATCTTTGCTGATAATAAAGGTGTCTTAAAATAAAGATGCTTTCAATTGAACACATTTTTAATCACAGCAAGGTAAATTACGATACATGAAATTAACGGAATTTTTGAAAATGGCCTTGCTTATATGCATTTTTATTTTCCTATGATAGGGTATTTGATACCTTGTCCGGTAAAAAATGACACAATCGTCAAGTAAACAACCAGAGAGTTCTCATGTTTCAAAAAATCCACCGCATTAGGTAGTTCACCTTCGTCTGTAGTAATACTTTTATTCCATGATGCAACTGAAACTATTGGTAGCCTGAAAACTGCTTCCTGTGTTGATAGGAACTTTGTAGTAATATTGGTTATTACCTAAATTTACTGAACTTCTTCTACATTACTCCTAGCTAGTTACGCTGCGATGGAACAATTGGGCGTAATTTTCACATATACATTAGAACTCTGTTTCTGAGTACTGTACTTAATAATGTTCAAACGTGTATACCAGTAAAATATTTATCTTTAACCGAACTAAAATAAACCAAACGCTGCAAGCAATAATGTCTTGTAGTAAAAACGGTTTTGACGATCGATGCAGGGTTAGCACCTGGAACACTCTCTGCAATTCAGTGATGATACTTGCCAATAAAATTACGGTTTTATCTGTTGTGAATTTTCCTTCTCATCACATGACTGAAAAAAATCACTTGTAAAGTTTTCGGAAGAAGGGCAAATTGATCGTTAAGCAATAGACGAGATTACACGATGGCAAGAAGATATGAATTTTATGTTCAAGTGGCAAGAACAATATCTCGCGAGTGAGCGCAGTGAACGAGTGAGATATTAGGGAACTTTAGATTGGACTACGAGTAGATTGGACTACGAGTTACATTGCCAGAGCCGTCCGTCTACATGTTGGTTTTAGGTAGAGAGAGTAGCTCATGGGAATAATTGGGTAGGTGTCGTGATAATGTGAAGGCTGTAAACTAGAATTGAAAAGTCGTACTCGTTCTCAATTTCGTACTCGTAGTCTAATCTAAAGCTCCCTATTAATGTTGTTCTTACCACGAGAACATAAAATTCATATCTCCGAGCTAACGTGTAGTGTTCTTTTTATTATATAAACATACTGATGGCGGCGTTTTTGATGATTTTCCGAAGATTCCCGAAGATCTTCCTTAACTGTTCCGAAGGCCAGACGAACGTTTCCGAACATTTTCCGAGACTTTTCAAAAATTTCCGAAGCTGTCCGATCATTGCCCAAGACTTTCGAGGAAGACCCGAAGATGTTTCGATGACATACCAACGAATTTAAGTACAATTTAAAAGACAAACTTGACATCAGTGAAATCATCGATATCTTCCGGTATGCCACTGACTTTTATATGATAAAAGGGAATTTTTAAGTATCCATCATAAATATGAACGGGAAAACGGTATGCTTTAAAAGAATGTACTTTAACATGGAAACGATTATTAGTATAGTATGAATGCGACTAACAAGAATTACCTCGTACTTTGTGGAGGTGGGTCAAGGATACGCGCGACGCAATCTATGGCACGTAGGTAGATATCTACTCCGAAATTTGAACTATTCGATAAAGGATCAATTTCTCCAGTAAGGATTTGAAGTTGCTCCTCGTTCAGAGGGCAATTTGGTTCTAACAAAGTCACCGTGTTATTTTCATCATTGTCAGGTGCACTCATAGCCAGACTGCCACTTTCCACACCATAGACAGTTAAATCTGGACTCCTTATGTCTTGAACAGCAGTGTACCCACCATAATCATCACTTAACACACCAGCTATCCATATCTGGTAAGGAAATCGGTTCCCTTCTGTACTTACACCATGGTGGTTCCAGCCTAGCCGAAATTCCTCTAATGCCCGGTTTAGCCTTGGAAGAAACACATAGTGAAGGCAGAACAGGTCCGTATCGTTGGATAGGTCTAAGAGCCCTTCGTTTTCCATGAAATTGAAAACTGTATAGAAGCTACACAGGCAACATCGGGTGGTGTCTTCTATGCAACCTCTCTATGCGCTGATTGTGGACAGATGAACCTTGTATATGAGATCCACGATTTGGGCCCCTCCTTGACTCCATGAATCTCCCCACTTCTATGTTTTCACCCCCATAATCAGAGCGAACACACGATGGAATTCCGTATCTTCTGGTGCTGTCGAGAAAGCTCGACATTACCGTTTCTGCTCGATTATTTGTTGCACATTTCAGAAATACAACAAGTCTTGAATACCCATCAATCCCACCATGAACGACAAATCCCCAGCGAATGAGTTTGTGGAGTCCATCTATGTGCCACAGTGCGTTTGGCCCAGGAACATCGTACTGGTATCTGGGGTGCATAGCCCGCCAGCGGAGAGCAGTGTTGATCGGGTCAATGCGACGAATAATGTCTCTTACGCGATGTCGAGGAACATGTATACCTCTAGAACGAAGGATACCCATGACCATTCTCTCCCCACAATTTACAAATTGGGCTGTTATGCCAGACACTTGTTGTTCAAGATCAACTTCGGAAATTCTTGAGAATCGACTTTCTTGAAAATTAAAATTAACCTCTTTTAGTCGTCGCCATAGGGTTGTACGTGACACACATAACGTGTAGCAGATCCTTGTCCAGGTAAAGTGCCAGCTTCTAAGATAATCTATCTGAGTTAAGTTAATGACTAGCCTGGGCCTCCCGACACAACCATTACGATTCACAAGGATTTCGGAAAATGTCGAAGAGCTATAGGCGGCGGAGTCAACTGAAAATAACTGTTGCTCAACATCATCGATCAGGCATTGTATTGAATTGCTCAGACGCTTAACCTTCACTTGTACATTTTCAGAGACAGACGTATCCACGTGGACGTCTACAGCTGCTCCAATGATCCTTTCGCAAGCAGTTCGATTAGCTTGTAGCCGGAAAAGAAAATCTTGCAGCGTACTTGAGTCAGACGAATGAATTCTACTTTCCACTTCGCCACATGTGCGTTCCACTAATTCTAGGAATGTCATCCACTCACTCTCAGCCATATTTTTTACCAGAATGGTTACCACATGGGATATATAGCCGATCACAAAATTACTTTGAAAGATCAGAGGCCACTAACGCTCGTGACATCATCACAAGATAACAATGATCACGCGATAGTCCGTCAAAGGCGACCCAACGAAAAATAATTGATTTCAATAATTTACTTTATCGCAGTAATAAATTGACATCTGGGTAGAATTTGTTTCAACACGGCAGTTAACTGACATCTAGAAGAATTTATTTCAACAGCGCAGCAAATTGATATCAAGGTGGAATGTATTTCATCACGGCAGTAAATTGTTATCAAGGTAGAATATTTATTTCATCACGGCAGTAAAGTTATATCAAGGTAGAAATTGTTTCATCGTAGTAGTAAATTGATTTCAAGGCAGAATTTAGTCGATCACGGCAGTAAATTGACATCAAGGTGGCTATTGTTTCTTCAAGGTAGCAAATTTAACATCAAGATAGAAATTGATTCATCCCAGTAGTAAATTGATATCAAGGTACAAATTGCTTCGCCACGATAGAGAATTGATATCAAGGTAGAAATTGCTTCGTCACGGTAGTAAATTGATATCAAGGTAGAAATTGTTTCGTCACGGTAGTAAATTGATATCAAGGTAGAAATTGTTTCATCACGGTAGTAAACTGACATCAAGGTAGAAATTGTTTCGTAACGGTAGTAAATTGATATCAAGGTAGAAATGGTTTCATCACGGTAGTAAATTGACATCAAGGTAGAAATTGTTTCATCACGGTAGTAAATTGATATCAAGGTAGAAATTGTTTCATCACGGGTAGTAAATTGATATCAAGGTAGAAATTGTTTCATCATGGTAGTAAACTGACATCAATGTAGAAATTGTTTCATCACGGTAGTAAACTGACATCAAGGTAGAAATTGTTTCGTCACGGTAGTAAATTGATATCAAGGTAGAAATTGTTTCATCACGGTAGTAAACTGACATCAAGGTAGAAATTGTTTCGTCACGGTAGTAAATTGATATCAAGGTAGAAATTGTTTCATCACGGTAGTAAATTGATATCAAGGTAGAAATGTTTCATCACGGTAGTAAACTGACATCAAGGTAGAAATTGTTTCATCACGGTAGTAAATTGATATCAAGGTAGAAATTGTTTCATCATGGTAGTAAATTGATATCAAGGTAGAAATTGTTTCATCACGGTAGTAAATTGATATCAAGGTAGAAATTGTTTCATCACGGTAGTAAATTGATATCAAGGTAGAAATTGTTTCATCACGGTAGTAAATTGATATCAAGGTAGAAATCGTTTCGTCACGGTAGTAAACTGACATCAAGGTAGAAATTGCTTCGTCACGGCAGTAAATTGATATCAAGGTAGAAATTGTTTCATCATGGTAGTAAATTGATATCAAGGTAGAAATTGTTTCATCACGGTAGTAAATTGATATCAAGGTAGAAATTGTTTCATCACGGTAGTAAATTGATATCAAGGTAGAAATTGTTTCGTCACGGTAGTAAACTGACATCAAGGTAGAAATTGCTTCGTCATTGCAGTAAATTGATATCAAGGTAGAAATTGTTTCATCACGGTAGAAAATTGATTTCAAGGGTGAAATTGCTCCATAACGGTAGTAAATTGATATCAACAGGGAAATTGTTTCGTCACGGTAGTAAATTGACATCAAGGTAGAAATTCCTTCATCACGGTAGTAAATTGGCTTTTAAGGTAGAAATTGTTTCATGACGTTGATAGCAAGGTAAAATTCTTATAATTTATTACATTGATATCAAGGTAGAAAACGTTACTTCACAGTGGGACTTCTTCCCTCACGGCATTAACGTTACACATCACGGAAATAAATAATTTTGAAACAAACGGCGCGCCATACAAAAATCCATTACTTGTTTATGACAGAATTTAATTCACTACGTGTACATGATTGTGTCGAGAGTAACAGTTCAGTATAAACAACAATTTAATGTAATCAAAGGAAAGACCAAGTGAAAGACAGGCTGCAGACTACAGCTGTACTATCCAAGATCAGTTGCTTCATCACTGCTGCTGTGAAATGGCACACAATATTGCAGCCCTCACAGAACTTCAGAAATACACTTTATCTCAGAAAAGATCAGGACATGGTAGAGTTTAGAGTTAGTTTAGACCAACTTGCAGACTCCAGTGGTGTAATAAAAAATATTGACCCTTCATTGTCTTATTACGAGTCTTATTAAAAAAAATTCTCCATAACAATGAGTTAAAATTAAAAACTCATTTCAACTGAGAACTACAACCCTGGCCAGAAACTCTTGGGACAAAGAGGCAATAAACCCGTAAAAATGACGTATTTTCCCCTCCCCCTTCCCCCGATGCAATGTTGATGTCAGGCGTTCAAGTCATTTTCGGTAGACTCAACATTGCCTGGGGGAAGGGGGGACAAAAGAAATAGTTTACTAACAACATTGCCAACCTTTTTTTAAGAGGTGGATTCAGAGATTATTTAACAAAGTGCATTTTCCCTCTTAAGTTTCATAACTGTCCCATAATGTTTTGACCAGGGTTGTCTGAAAACCTCTTTGGTAGAAAACTAAGCTTTAAACTTCACGAAACATGACGAATAGTCGCAGATTCATTAGTATAGTCCCGCACAAATGTTTATCAGGGATTTTAGAGTTAACCAATACAATATTTCGTACCGCACGTGCATACGCCATGATTCGAGCGAATTACTTGAGCTGATACTGAATTACTTGAGCTGCCTCCTCGCTGCGCAGATATCCATTGCATCGAGAATTTATTGAACTTGATCAAATGAAACTTAGAGGCCGAGGCTATAAGACACTTCAAATATTACTAAGGAGTCATTTAAACAGTTCACAGAACGAGTTGAGGAAGTGGACAAACTCATATTAAGCATGCATTGGCTCCCCGGGATTGGCTCGTAGAATTGAAGCTGTACTAGCCTCCAAGGGATATAGAGCCAAAGTATTAACTTGAGTCTACGATTAAAGCTTTTTAACTTTTTCCTCGTCCTCCTGAAATTATTTTTTTCCTTTTGTAGCAGAGGACTTGTGAGCTACTTTCACACATGAACCACATTGCGTGACCGGCGGTTGTAAACGACAGTTCTCGCTGTCATTTCTCACTTGCTCTGAAAGGCTATATTGTAAAACGAGCTCTATATTTTTTCAATTAACCTTCTTGAAATCTTATCACTTATGTTATCTTTCTTTTACATTTGTTTCTGTATACCATTAGCACGATTTTGCGTGATTCTTAAACATTTCTCACCCAAATAGCAGTCAAAAAGATAACTTGAAAGCAATTATTCTTTTCAATCGCCTAGTGAGAAATGTTGTAAATTGCAAATAGCGCCGCAAATTTGTAGAAAAAATTCCCTTTAGCACAAGATGAGAGGAGGGTGACCCTTTTTCACCACGATGGCAATACCCACTTCGCAAAATACGTTTGAAAATCACTTTACTTTAGTGAGAAACGTCAGTGAGAAATGTAACCGAGAAATGATCCGGGGTAAAGCGCGTGACGAACTGAACTTGTCACGCCGTAGTCGCAGTGGCTCTGTCGCTTGCGCTATTTATAATGAACTTGGCAAAGCCGCGACCACATGGAATCAACTCCTGCTGCTCCTCCTGTGGTATTTGATTCCAAAAGTGGTAAAACATCCACCTGACATTCATCATGCAGTTGTTGAGGCTGTCGATGGCGCCCGCTTTAATCAAAACCAAAGGCGCGTCAGAAGCTGCGAAAAATGGTGTGTCTTTAGTCAGCTCCAAATCTCGGCCACATACTTTTTTGGGGGGCGGGCAGGTGTGGGATAAAGGAAAACAACATAATTTATATAAGCCAGCTTCACACCTCAGAAATGTCATGTTTCGTAAAGTTTAAAGCTTAGTTTTCTACCAAAGAGGTTTTCAGACAACCCTGGCCAGAACTCTTGGGACAAAGAGGCAATAAACCCGTAAAAATGACGTATTTTCCCCCTCCCCCCTTCCCCCGATGCAATGTTGATGTCAGGCGTTCAAGTCATTTTCGGTAGACTCAACATTGCTTGGGGGAAGGGGGGACAAAAGAAATAGTTTACTAACAACATTGCGAACCTTTTTTTAAGAGGTGGATTCAGAGTTTATTTAACAAAGTGCCTTTTCTCTCTTAAGTTTCATAACTGTCCCATAATGTTTTGACCAGGGTTGTCTGAAAACCTCTTTGGTAGAAAACTAAGCTTTAAAATTCACGAAACATGACGAATAGTCGCAGATTCATTAGTATAGTCCCGCACAAATATTTATCAGGGATTTTAGAGTTAACTAATACAATATTTCGTACCGCACGTGCATACGCCATGATTCGAGCGAATTACTTGAGCTGAATTACTTGAACTGAATTACTTGAGCTGCCTCCTCGCTGCGCAGATATCCATTGCATGGAGAATTTATTGAACTTGATCAAATGAAACTTAGAGGCCGAGGCTATAAGACACTTCAAATATTACTAAGGAGTCATTTAAACAGTTTACAGAACGAGTTGAGGAAGTGGACAAACTCATATTAAGCATGCATTGGCTCCCCGGGATTGGCTCGTAGAATTGAAGCTGTACTAGCCTCCAAGGGATATAGAGCCAAAGTATTAACTTGAGTCTACGATTAAAGCTTTTTAACTTTTTCCTCGTCCTCCTGAAATTATTTTTTTCCTTTTGTAGCAGAGGACTTGTGAGCTACTTTCACACATGAACCACATTGCGTGACCGGCGGTTGTAAACGACAGTTCTCGCTGTCATTTCTCACTTGCTCTGAAAGGCTATATTGTAAAACGAGCTCTATATTTTTTCAATTAACCTTCTTGAAATCTTATCACTTATGTTATCTTTCTTTTACATTTGTTTCTGTATACCATTAGCACGATTTTGCGTGATTCTTAAACATTTCTCACCCAAATAGCAGTCAAAAAGATAACTTGAAAGCAATTATTCTTTTCAATCGCCTAGTGAGAAATGTTGTAAATTGCAAATAGCGCCGCAAATTTGTAGAAAAAATTCCCTTTAGCACAAGATGAGAGGAGGGTGACTCTTTTTCACCACGATGGCAATACCCACTTCGCAAAATACGTTTGAAAATCACTTTACTTTAGTGAGAAACGTCAGTGAGAAATGTAACCGAGAAATGATCCGGGGTAAAGCGCGTGACGAACTGAACTTGTCACGCCGTAGTCGCAGTGGCTCTGTCGCTTGCGCTATTTATAATGAACTTGGCAAAGCCGCGACCACATGGAATCAACTCCTGCTGCTCCTCCTGTAGTATTTGATTCCAAAAGTGGTAAAACATCCACCTGACATTCATCATGCAGTTGTTGAGGCTGTCGATGGCGCCCGCTTTAATCAAAACCAAAGGCGCGTCAGAAGCGGCGAAAAATGGCGTGTCTTTAGTCAGCTCCAAATCTCGGCCACATACTTTTTTGGGGGGCGGGCAGGTGTGGGATAAAGGAAAACAACATAATTTATATAAGCCAGCTTCACACCTCAGAAATGTCATGTTTCGTAAAGTTTAAAGCTTAGTTTTCTACCAAAGAGGTTTTCAGACAACCCTGGCCAGAACTCTTGGGACAAAGAGGCAATAAACCCGTAAAAATGACGTATTTTCCCCCTCCCCCCTTCCCCCGATGCAATGTTGATGTCAGGCGTTCAAGTCATTTTCGGTAGACTCAACATTGCTTGGGGGAAGGGGGGACAAAAGAAATAGTTTACTAACAACATTGCGAACCTTTTTTTAAGAGGTGGATTCAGAGTTTATTTAACAAAGTGCCTTTTCTCTCTTAAGTTTCATAACTGTCCCATAATGTTTTGACCAGGGTTGTCTGAAAACCTCTTTGGTAGAAAACTAAGCTTTAAAATTCACGAAACATGACGAATAGTCGCAGATTCATTAGTATAGTCCCGCACAAATATTTATCAGGGATTTTAGAGTTAACTAATACAATATTTCAGTACCGCACGTGCATACGCCATGATTCGAGCGAATTACTTGAGCTGAATTACTTGAACTGAATTACTTGAGCTGCCTCCTCGCTGCGCAGATATCCATTGCATGGAGAATTTATTGAACTTGATCAAATGAAACTTAGAGGCCGAGGCTATAAGACACTTCAAATATTACTAAGGAGTCATTTAAACAGTTTACAGAACGAGTTGAGGAAGTGGACAAACTCATATTAAGCATGCATTGGCTCCCCGGGATTGGCTCGTAGAATTGAAGCTGTACTAGCCTCCAAGGGATATAGAGCCAAAGTATTAACTTGAGTCTACGATTAAAGCTTTTTAACTTTTTCCTCGTCCTCCTGAAATTATTTTTTTCCTTTTGTAGCAGAGGACTTGTGAGCTACTTTCACACATGAACCACATTGCGTGACCGGCGGTTGTAAACGACAGTTCTCGCTGTCATTTCTCACTTGCTCTGAAAGGCTATATTGTAAAACGAGCTCTATATTTTTTCAATTAACCTTCTTGAAATCTTATCACTTATGTTATCTTTCTTTTACATTTGTTTCTGTATACCATTAGCACGATTTTGCGTGATTCTTAAACATTTCTCACCCAAATAGCAGTCAAAAAGATAACTTGAAAGCAATTATTCTTTTCAATCGCCTAGTGAGAAATGTTGTAAATTGCAAATAGCGCCGCAAATTTGTAGAAAAAATTCCCTTTAGCACAAGATGAGAGGAGGGTGACTCTTTTTCACCACGATGGCAATACCCACTTCGCAAAATACGTTTGAAAATCACTTTACTTTAGTGAGAAACGTCAGTGAGAAATGTAACCGAGAAATGATCCGGGGTAAAGCGCGTGACGAACTGAACTTGTCACGCCGTAGTCGCAGTGGCTCTGTCGCTTGCGCTATTTATAATGAACTTGGCAAAGCCGCGACCACATGGAATCAACTCCTGCTGCTCCTCCTGTAGTATTTGATTCCAAAAGTGGTAAAACATCCACCTGACATTCATCATGCAGTTGTTGAGGCTGTCGATGGCGCCCGCTTTAATCAAAACCAAAGGCGCGTCAGAAGCGGCGAAAAATGGCGTGTCTTTAGTCAGCTCCAAATCTCGGCCACATACTTTTTTGGGGGGCGGGCAGGTGTGGGATAAAGGAAAACAACATAATTTATATAAGCCAGCTTCACACCTCAGAAATGTCATGTTTCGTAAAGTTTAAAGCTTAGTTTTCTACCAAAGAGGTTTTCAGACAACCCTGGCCAGAACTCTTGGGACAAAGAGGCAATAAACCCGTAAAAATGACGTATTTTCCCCCTCCCCCCTTCCCCCGATGCAATGTTGATGTCAGGCGTTCAAGTCATTTTCGGTAGACTCAACATTGCTTGGGGGAAGGGGGGACAAAAGAAATAGTTTACTAACAACATTGCGAACCTTTTTTTAAGAGGTGGATTCAGAGTTTATTTAACAAAGTGCCTTTTCTCTCTTAAGTTTCATAACTGTCCCATAATGTTTTGACCAGGGTTGTAGGAATGTGACTGTCTGTAGCATGTACATATGTTGTAGTTTAATTTGAACTCTGGTTCAATTTGTTTTTGAACCAGTACAAATATTATTTGAACTGGTACAATTTGGTTTTGAACATTTGAACCAGTTCATTATTACTTGAAGTGGCGCACTTTATTCATTTTATTGTTCAATTTCAGTTTAGTGTTTGTTTCGTACAGTTTACTGTCTCATTATATTTAATATTGCGCAACGACAAATACTATTGTCACATTGTAATTAGGGTTATGTATTTATTTAATATTATTTAGTTATTTGTTCATAATTTTATTTCTTTCAATCTTCAGCATTAGTTTAGATAAACGTATTGGCTGTTAGTTTTCAGTTGTTGCGGTATTCAATTAAGATCTGAAGTTTTATACTGCCTTTAGTGGTTTGGGTTATAATAAGCACTTGTTTTGTTACTAGGGTTAAGTGCTCGTGGTAGTGATTAGGGTAGGTGCCCTTTTGATGGACAGTTAGCTTTCAGCTGTTGTTATGGGTTTCAGATAGTAACTGAAGTCATGCTTATAATAATTGTGAGGCTTAAGAGCAATTTAATATTAGCAGTAGGGTTTGTTGTATTTGATTATGTGTAATGTGGAAGTCTTATTAAGAACAGTTAAATCTGATGCTCATGTATGGTTGTCAAGTATTGCTAACCCACAATTAGTATAAAATGATGAAAAGACATTTCTGTTTTATTTTCCTTATAATTTTCACTCTATAGAGATACAATATTATTCATTGTATTTGTGGTATTGTTGTTTGTTGTAAATAAAGAATTATATTACTACTACTACTACTACTTATAATAATAATTACAATATAGAAATAAGAAATAAAGTGTTCAGGTTTATTGAAAATTTTGTCCTGTTGTTTTCATTTTTCATATTTTTAATTATTTAATTTGTTTTCTTTTTGGGGAAAAACATGGTTTGTTTATGAATATTTACAAAAATCCACTTGCTTTTTTACAAGCTGTAGAGAAAGATATTTCGGTTGCATAGTCAAGTTGGACATTAGTTGCCGTACAGGGGATTAGTCGTGAAGGGGAAATAAGAGTGTTTATTTTTTCCATATTCAGTGACAATTGGACACAACCAGTGTCTTCTATTGAAATTATTTTCCCCAGCAACATATTAGGGTGGCGTGGGTTTGTTTTATCCACTTTGTCGATTTTGACAGCTACACATGTACCATATGGAAATCTTAAATTTGGGTTGTTTGTTTTGGTTTCCTTTTTGTCTGATCTATCATATCAGTGTTGTATTTTGTTTGGTTTTCTATTATTTTTTGTCTCTTGTTTGGTGGTTCTTCATCATTTCACTGACTTCTTGTTCATTTCTTCTTGTGAATGGTTTTGTGTGTTTTCTTCTGCGTTTGAATTCATGATCTCTTGGTGAGGTTGATCCCATAGACAGCTTCATAAGGTGTTAGCTTTATTGCTCTATGGTATGAAATATTTCTGGCATATGATGCCTCTTTTGTGTAGTGGCACCATTTTTGGATGTTCTTTTCTGCACTGCTGATAAAAGTGACCGCATGTCCTGCTTCCATGATCTGTTATTTCTTTCTGTCAATCCCTGTGTTGTAGGTGTGCGAGGTGCCCCATGTGACAAAGTTATGCCATTTTCTTTACAGAATTTCTTCATTTTTGGTTTTGAAACTCTCCACCATTGTCAGTTTATTATTTTCTTCGGAAATCCGTAGGTTGTAGCAAAAATTCGTGAGACATGATAATACTTCATCTGCTGTTTTGTATGAAGGGGCATAACTGTTATGTACTTGGTGTGGTGATCGATAATGTTCATTGCCCACGTATGAGTTTTGAGCAGGTCGCAGGGACAATTTCAAAAGTCCATCAAATCTATTGCGATTAATGAGAGGAGTTCAGGAGATTGTAGTGGCTTCATGAATCGACACAAACTTACAAACAGGTTTACAACTTTTACGTTTACTTCTGAATAACTTTCGTTTATCCATTTTGATGTGATTTGTCTTCCTCAATGGTTCGTTCGTTTATGAGCTAAGTCAAAACTTCGAAGAGCTGACTTCTTGGTACCACTATTTTGTTATCATGGGTAAAGATTTTATCTTCCTTGTAATGCCTTTTCTTTCTTTTAAGTTTTGTTGCCATAGCTTGGCACTTGCCTTGATTTGCTTCCTTCGATTGGGAGTCTTTTCTTCGTCTGCTTGAACCTTTAGAACTTGTTTTTCTTCATCATAAAATTGCAGCCCCGCAAGCAAAAATTCCGAAGAGATTGATTATCTAAGGCAGCATCCCACCCCAAATGTGACCATTTTGGAAAAAAAAATATTTTAAGATAGCAAGGTAGATCTCCCTCCTATCTTTGTGTTTTAAAAAGAATTTCGAAAGTGATCGAGCTGCCCTTTTGTACCAAAGAGATCGGTAAAGAGAAACAAGGAAATTGTTTTGACAAGGATTGGACTGGCAAGAAAAGGGGATCCTCACAAAGGTTGTGAAAGACACTCAACAACAACTAAATCCTGCAGCAGAAGTTGTGCCTGGTGATTGTGTGGTGATAATTTTGCGCCTTCCTTCCCTGCCTTACATTCGGCGTCGCATCTTATTCTTCGTCATATTTGTCCCGGTTACCTTCAAGTTTGTCCCCTTTCTCATTTGTTTAGGCATTGCCAACGTTAGTTTGGCCTATTCATAATACAATTTACCAGTTGGAGGAATGAAAACTCCTGACCAGAAGCTGTGATGAAACACTTCCAATTCCACAGTAACAACTTACCTTTTGAGACAGCCACCTAACAGCGATACCTGGTTGAACTGAAATGTAGCGTTAAATTCCTGCACGGAACAGTATTTGACATCTTGTCCAGTCAGCATTTGAGCGCTATTGTTATGAAGTAAGCTGAGCCGTTTGCTTGTAAACCGCAGGTTTTATTTACCTTCACGCCTTCTACTTTAACTGGAAGAATGTCTCTGAAACTGTTCTGCTCTTTTTTTAAACTATATTTTCAAGAAATTGGGCACACGTTTTAAGTTCATGTGAATTGAGTTTTCAACTGTTTTGGCTCAAATTTGGCGAGAATGTTCCTTTATAATAATTATGGCTCAAAAACCGTGTCAGCATTTTTGGTTTTTCAACATGTTCTTTCTAGAGTTATAAACAAATGAAGGAACAGGAGGGATATTTTTTTGCACCTTGAAGTTTAACAATTTATACCATAAATAGATCAGACAAACAAAATTAATGCCAAAGTTGGCAAAAGTATTGTGCATTATTGAAGAGCTTACATTGTGGGTACGGCTTTGAAGTGCTTTTCATTTCACTGTTGTTTGGTACACTCAAAAGGTTTTATTATCAATAATAATTCCGTTAACTGTTGAAATTTCTGTTTGTGTTTTCCACCTAATCAACACATCTTCCCAAATTTTACCTCTGAAAATTTAAGCACAATTTGTTAGTTTTATCCACACCAGTCAGATGGCATGAAGGTGTCTTTTGCAGTTGACAAAGAAATTTCCCTTCATAATTTTGGTAATCAAAATGGGTAGTAACTAATTGAAAGGAATTTCATTCGCTAAAACTGAAAGTCCAGTGGTATTTGGCTAGCTGACCACCGCCAAGTCAAGCCCTGGCCGCAAAACGGATAATCCACACACCCCAATCATAAACTTGTGCGATTGACACTTGTTCTCAGCTCATGTACATGTATGCCAGACTAGTAGAAAACCTCTAAATTAAAGCTGCAGTTCTTGACTGATGAACACCAAATGTATTGAGCAACAAGAAATGATAATGTCACTCATTACATTGGTGAATGCCATCAACTTCAAATCTGAAGTCCGAATTACCTGCACATCACTCAATGCTCACTGCTAATAGCCTTCATGTGGTTATTTTTATTTATGACTGACTCTTGTTTAGAAAGCTGTGGACTTGAACAAAACTTACAATATTAATGCCTCTCAGCTTAATTAGAAAAATCATTTTTGCTAACTTTGTATATGGTTGATCTTTTTATGGAAAATCATTTTTGCTAACTTTGTATATGGTTGATCTTTTTATGGTATTTGTTGACAGGACGGTATTTCTTCATATCTACATTTTTTTCTAAGTACTGACATCTGTAGCTGAGTAACAAGGCATTTTTCATAGACCACTTCCCAGGCTCTTCACCTGGAGTACCGCTGGATTGGAACACCTCGAGATGAAACATTTTGTCACATTAACAAACTGTAATTATTGACATCACTTTTTCACGCGTCTGTCCTGTTACTGATCATTAATTTCATCATAACATTGTCGTAAGACTTAGTATATGTAGCTGTGCATCCACTGGGCGATGGCCGAGTGGATCTGCACACTACTTTGACAATCTTATGACGACAGGACAGGACAGGTTTACATGTTGAAAACTGACAAAAGTTAAGGTTGAGTCCTGTGCTTTTCATTGCAGTTTGCAGATTTTCCAATTTTAGCATTTGTTTTTTCAATTTTCATCAAAAATACTAGGAGTTTTTTGGAATTGGTATCTGATTTAATGGTTTTCAGTTTTTCCTATATGGGCTCTGGTTTCTATTCAATCTGAGGGATTATTATGCATCTCCACTGATCTTGAATAGTTGTGAAATGCAAAAATTGCAGCAGTTAGCTCCCTCTTTGCAATCACATGTTAGACCAAGTTACATGTACGGGTCACATGTGACTGATTGACTCGACATTCTAATCTACATGTACATGTAATCTCCAAACTTTCTGGTCTTAGTTCAGAAATGGAAATTTTATGTCCAGATTAGGGATTTCCACTGAAAGTTTCGAGTGAGATCCATCACAATGTAGCTTTCAGTGACTGCAAAGTTGCAACTCTATAGCTCTAGGACTTAAGTGCAAATTTTCATAATAATTTTTCAACTACATGTAGGCTTCAGCCACTTTTCAAAAAATGAGCCCACAAAGACTGGGTTAAAGGGAGCAGTGGAAATATACTGTATGGTTTTACTTTATATAATTGATTTCTAGCTAAGTTGACGGCCTTCACTTGGTTGATCAAACGCATCATTAATTTTTCACATGTTTTATGTAATTATCTTGATCATTACAAACCAAAAGAATGCCTCAAAGTATTTTTCCTTCGTCAGTCAGTGAGTGAAACATACCAATTTTTTGAATTCGTTCCTGCTGAGATCACGCCTTTTTTTTGCTGAAATTTGGAGAGAATGTCGCTACTGAGTAGCTGATCAGGCAAAAAGAGCATCTAGTAAAGGAATTTTTCATTTTGCTTCTTTCAAAAGCTATGACTACTTTTATTAGTGAAGTGGATGCATGTTCTATTAAAACTCAAAGTTCAACTGAGTGTCAAAAACAAACCAAAAATTTCATACCACGGTTTTTTAAAGGTGTCAAAAAGACATACATGTACATGTAGCGGTTGGTTATGTCCTCGCACTCAAGTGACAGTCGTCTGTATAAACATAATTCAACATGATCCATCACACAAATTATTCATATAGTTATCATCTACTGTGCACTTAAGCAGTAACAAGTAATACCTCAGAGTAAGCTTTGGTTATAGATGGCACAGTCCTCTAGAAATCAGCTGTGTACACGTAGTAGACTACAAGTAGTTGGTTTTTGTTCCTGAAAACCTCTGTGCACTCAACTCTGACACAGATATTTTGCAAATTAAGGGAAAAAAAACAGGAGGGAATGGGGAGAGGCAAGGAAAAAAACTTTTCTTTTTTTCTTTTCCTCCGCACCCGTGCATCTCACTCCTTGCTCGCCGCTTGCTCAACAGCTCTTAGAAACGCAAGGAAAACACTAGGAAAAGAAATTGCTCAATAGCTCTAAGAAACACAAAGAAACGCTAGGAAAAGAAAGAGACTGCTCGTAGTCTATACATGTAGTGATCTAGGAAGGGACCCAGGGAGCTTCCTGTACATGTATCAACAATGGCCTCCCCTGGCTGTTGCCCATATAGAAATTTTACTAACCATTATTGTTATAATACTCATTAATTTTTGTCAGTGTTTTGAAAGAAAGGCTTAGTGTATTCCTAGCAGGCTTACCAAAACCACTTGTCACCATCTTTAAAAAAAAAGAGGAAGCTTCCCAAGTTTGGATGATACGAGTCTTCTCTCCGATATCCTTCATTTGCTGTAACAAGTTCTCCTTTGTAGACTAGAAGAAAATCATCTTTGGAAAACGTTTTTGTTGTGAACACACCTCTCCCTAAAGAAGCAACAAGCAAATATAATTATACTTGATTTATAATTATCTAACAAAAAGTATATATGCATGTGGACAATACAGACGCTTACACAATGATTGATTTGAAACTTAACATTGTACAAATGCATTGTTACACAAAATAATGTAGGGTACATTAAACCTAAAATAGTGCTATTAATAGCTATATAATCATAAATAGCTATATTTGTTGGCCTTCCACTGGATTTCTTTGTTTCAGTTCAAAAATTTCCAAGAGAGCATCAATAATTTGGGACAATCTTACCATGGAGCATTCAGGGATTGAAAATTGCTCAGCATTCAAAAGCAAAATGCAGACTGAGGAACAAAATACAGACTAATGGTAAAATACAGACTGAGGTATAAATTAACATATTCATTTAATAGTATTGAAATCACTAAATTCCAGCAACCAGATTGGCCACTTTGCTATCAAAGAGAAGCCACAACATGCACAAGATGTCCAAAGGTTGGTCACACTGGGTTTTGGCTTGTGATAAATAGATAAATTCCACGGTCACAACTTTTTAATCTGTTTCAATGAGTGAAACTGGTGCAGATTAAACCCTTCTGTAGTTCAGGAGGCTTGAAAGGGTTTTTTGGCACTGCTGAGAATGGATCCCAAGATTCAGGCAGACAATCTAGTTATTACCTACATGTATAAGAAAAACATGCGATACCATGCACGATGGCATTCATGTCCAAGTTGTAGACAAACATGGCCTCC
>JAHPZR010027993.1:0-5000 GCA_019787425.1 Platygyra sinensis
GGAATGAAAACTCCTGACCAGAAGCTGTGATGAAACACTTCCAATTCCACAGTAACAACTTACCTTTTGAGACAGCCACCTAACAGCGATACCTGGTTGAACTGAAATGTAGCGTTAAATTCCTGCACGGAACAGTATTTGACATCTTGTCCAGTCAGCATTTGAGCGCTATTGTTATGAAGTAAGCTGAGCCGTTTGCTTGTAAACCGCAGGTTTTATTTACCTTCACGCCTTCTACTTTAACTGGAAGAATGTCTCTGAAACTGTTCTGCTCTTTTTTTTAAACTATATTTTCAAGAAATTGGGCACACGTTTTAAGTTCATGTGAATTGAGTTTTCAACTGTTTTGGCTCAAATTTGGCGAGAATGTTCCTTTATAATAATTATGGCTCAAAAACCGTGTCAGCATTTTTGGTTTTTCAACATGTTCTTTCTAGAGTTATAAACAAATGAAGGAACAGGAGGGATATTTTTTTGCACCTTGAAGTTTAACAATTTATACCATAAATAGATCAGACAAACAAAATTAATGCCAAAGTTGGCAAAAGTATTGTGCATTATTGAAGAGCTTACATTGTGGGTACGGCTTTGAAGTGCTTTTCATTTCACTGTTGTTTGGTACACTCAAAAGGTTTTATTATCAATAATAATTCCGTTAACTGTTGAAATTTCTGTTTGTGTTTTCCACCTAATCAACACATCTTCCCAAATTTTACCTCTGAAAATTTAAGCACAATTTGTTAGTTTTATCCACACCAGTCAGATGGCATGAAGGTGTCTTTTGCAGTTGACAAAGAAATTTCCCTTCATAATTTTGGTAATCAAAATGGGTAGTAACTAATTGAAAGGAATTTCATTCGCTAAAACTGAAAGTCCAGTGGTATTTGGCTAGCTGACCACCGCCAAGTCAAGCCCTGGCCGCAAAACGGATAATCCACACACCCCAATCATAAACTTGTGCGATTGACACTTGTTCTCAGCTCATGTACATGTATGCCAGACTAGTAGAAAACCTCTAAATTAAAGCTGCAGTTCTTGACTGATGAACACCAAATGTATTGAGCAACAAGAAATGATAATGTCACTCATTACATTGGTGAATGCCATCAACTTCAAATCTGAAGTCCGAATTACCTGCACATCACTCAATGCTCACTGCTAATAGCCTTCATGTGGTTATTTTTATTTATGACTGACTCTTGTTTAGAAAGCTGTGGACTTGAACAAAACTTACAATATTAATGCCTCTCAGCTTAATTAGAAAAATCATTTTTGCTAACTTTGTATATGGTTGATCTTTTTATGGAAAAATCATTTTTGCTAACTTTGTATATGGTTGATCTTTTTATGGTATTTGTTGACAGGACGGTATTTCTTCATATCTACATTTTTTTCTAAGTACTGACATCTGTAGCTGAGTAACAAGGCATTTTTCATAGACCACTTCCCAGGCTCTTCACCTGGAGTACCGCTGGATTGGAACACCTCGAGATGAAACATTTTGTCACATTAACAAACTGTAATTATTGACATCACTTTTTCACGCGTCTGTCCTGTTACTGATCATTAATTTCATCATAACATTGTCGTAAGACTTAGTATATGTAGCTGTGCATCCACTGGGCGATGGCCGAGTGGATCTGCACACTACTTTGACAATCTTATGACGACAGGACAGGACAGGTTTACATGTTGAAAACTGACAAAAGTTAAGGTTGAGTCCTGTGCTTTTCATTGCAGTTTGCAGATTTTCCAATTTTAGCATTTGTTTTTTCAATTTTCATCAAAAATACTAGGAGTTTTTTGGAATTGGTATCTGATTTAATGGTTTTCAGTTTTTCCTATATGGGCTCTGGTTTCTATTCAATCTGAGGGATTATTATGCATCTCCACTGATCTTGAATAGTTGTGAAATGCAAAAATTGCAGCAGTTAGCTCCCTCTTTGCAATCACATGTTAGACCAAGTTACATGTACGGGTCACATGTGACTGATTGACTCGACATTCTAATCTACATGTACATGTAATCTCCAAACTTTCTGGTCTTAGTTCAGAAATGGAAATTTTATGTCCAGATTAGGGATTTCCACTGAAAGTTTCGAGTGAGATCCATCACAATGTAGCTTTCAGTGACTGCAAAGTTGCAACTCTATAGCTCTAGGACTTAAGTGCAAATTTTCATAATAATTTTTCAACTACATGTAGGCTTCAGCCACTTTTCAAAAAATGAGCCCACAAAGACTGGGTTAAAGGGAGCAGTGGAAATATACTGTATGGTTTTACTTTATATAATTGATTTAGCTAAGTTGACGGCCTTCACTTGGTTGATCAAACGCATCATTAATTTTTCACATGTTTTATGTAATTATCTTGATCATTACAAACCAAAAGAATGCCTCAAAGTATTTTTCCTTCGTCAGTCAGTGAGTGAAACATACCAATTTTTTGAATTTGTTCCTGCTGAGATCACGCTTTTTTTTGCTGAAATTTGGAGAGAATGTCGCTACTGAGTAGCTGATCAGGCAAAAAGACCATCTAGTAAAGGAATTTTTCATTTTGCTTCTTTCAAAAGCTATGACTACTTTTATTAGTGAAGTGGATGCATGTTCTATTAAAACTCAAAGTTCAACTGAGTGTCAAAAACAAACCAAAAATTTCATACCACGGTTTTTTAAAGGTGTCAAAAAGACATACATGTACATGTAGCGGTTGGTTATGTCCTCGCACTCAAGTGACAGTCGTCTGTATAAACATAATTCAACATGATCCATGACACAAATTATTCATATAGTTATCATCTACTGTGCACTTAAGCAGTAACAAGTAATACCTCAGAGTAAGCTTTGGTTATAGATGGCACAGTCCTCTAGAAATCAGCTGTGTACACGTAGTAGACTACAAGTAGTTGGTTTTTGTTCCTGAAAACCTCTGTGCACTCAACTCTGACACAGATATTTTGCAAATTAAGGAAAAAAAACAAGGAGGGAATGGGGAGAGGCAAGAAAAAAAACTTTTCTTTTTTTCTTTTCCTCCGCACCCGTGCATCTCACTCCTTGCTCGCCGCTTGCTCAACAGCTCTTAGAAACGCAAGGAAAACACTAGGAAAAGAAATTGCTCAATAGCTCTAAGAAACACAAAGAAACGCTAGGAAAAGAAAGAGACTGCTCGTAGTCTATACATGTAGTGATCTAGGAAGGGACCCAGGGAGCTTCCTGTACATGTATCAACAATGGCCTCCCCTGGCTGTTGCCCATATAGAAATTTTACTAACCATTATTGTTATAATACTCATTAATTTTTGTCAGTGTTTTGAAAGAAAGGCTTAGTGTATTCCTAGCAGGCTTACCAAAACCACTTGTCACCATCTTTAAAAAAAAAGAGGAAGCTTCCCAAGTTTGGATGATACGAGTCTTCTCTCCGATATCCTTCATTTGCTGTAACAAGTTCTCCTTTGTAGACTAGAAGAAAATCATCTTTGGAAAACGTTTTTGTTGTGAACACACCTCTCCCTAAAGAAGCAACAAGCAAATATAATTATACTTGATTTATAATTATCTAACAAAAAGTATATATGCATGTGGACAATACAGACGCTTACACAATGATTGATTTGAAACTTAACATTGTACAAATGCATTGTTACACAAAATAATGTAGGGTACATTAAACCTAAAATAGTGCTATTAATAGCTATATAATCATAAATAGCTATATTTGTTGGCCTTCCACTGGATTTCTTTGTTTCAGTTCAAAAATTTCCAAGAGAGCATCAATAATTTGGGACAATCTTACCATGGAGCATTCAGGGATTGAAAATTGCTCAGCATTCAAAAGCAAAATGCAGACTGAGGAACAAAATACAGACTAATGGTAAAATACAGACTGAGGTATAAATTAACATATTCATTTAATAGTATTGAAATCACTAAATTCCAGCAACCAGATTGGCCACTTTGCTATCAAAGAAAAGCCACAACATGCACAAGATGTCCAAAGGTTGGTCACACTGGGTTTTGGCTTGTGATAAATAGATAAATTCCACGGTCACAACTTTTTAATCTGTTTCAATGAGTGAAACTGGTGCAGATTAAACCCTTCTGTAGTTCAGGAGGCTTGAAAGGGTTTTTTGGCACTGCTGAGAATGGATCCCAAGATTCAGGCAGACAATCTAGTTATTACCTACATGTATAAGAAAAACATGCGATACCATGCACGATGGCATTCATGTCCAAGTTGTAGACAAACATGGCCTCCCCAAGTAAATTTGTTAAGTGTACTCCACAGTAATTCTCTGAAGTACAGCAATGATTACAGAGGGAAACTCCACTGAAATTGACTCAGTTTTTACTCAAAATTCCACAAAGAGGCACACGGGATTATGCACCATTACAGCGCCGAGCAACAAACAACCAAACAAACTCTCACGACTTCAAAAACTTTAATTGAATTTACTTACAGTAACTTTCCTTGCCATCTAAGGGTGAAGAGAGGAAAACTTGCGCTGATTAATCGTCTTTGGAAGTGAAAAAAGGGCGAAAGATTGGCGGTAACCACTAATTCATTCACGAATATAGATCAACTTGATGGATTCCGCCCGCTGTAGTGGTCTGTATGAGAGAATTCCGCCCGCTCCAGGAACCAATCAGATTGCCGGATTTGTTGAATTCCGCCCACTCATGAGCCGAAAAAAAGATAAATAAATAAACTAGTAATAATCAAAGATTAGGGAGTGCGTTTGACGCCATTACTGTAATACCGTGAAAGAATTCAATAGCTGGATTTCATCTCCTGTCTCTTGCTAAAATCAACATTTAAAAAAAAATCAGATCCTGACGTTTTACAGGCATATGTATCATGATATCTAATTTTGAACGCGATGGCCCCCCATAGCACAATCACAAAATCCAAGGCAGTATTTTGCTGTGGTTTTCTGTTTGGCAAGTAGATGTCCCTTCTATAAAAACGATGATTTGTCGACACATTGTGTGTCAGCGCCAGTT
>JAHPZR010027993.1:10000-18554 GCA_019787425.1 Platygyra sinensis
ACGAGCACTGTATGTGGGGACTTCTAGTACTTCAAGTTATCACTCCACTATCCGGCTCCAATGTGAAATGAGCGGTATGTCCTTTAAGTTGGGTTTCGCGATCCTGTCACTTTCACGTTCTTTTAACAGACTTTCGGCAAACTATTTACCAAATAATGGACGTGTAAATACAATTTTGATCATTTTTGATATCCAGGTTGAGCCACGCACATGGTACTTTGCAAAAATGGAAAAATCCAAGGCGTTTTCCAAGTAGTAAATGAAGTTTTCGCACCTTTAATTTGTTTTAATCTACATAGAATCTGGTATTACTTGGAGATAGCTGGTCTTAGCTCCTCTAACACGTTTTAATTTGATTCAGTTCGCCGATCCGACTCAAGATGGAGCGTAGGATGACAAGGACTAGGCATCCGCGCACAGCGGTGAGTACAAATTATGTATAGAAACTAGGGTTTATCTGTTTGTAAATGTTTGGACTGTCGCCAGATGATTCATCCAAGGTTTTCTAGATAATTTTTACGCAAGATGATTATTTATTCTTCCTAAAGGATCGATCAGATTGTGGATTTCTTTTGAGCGTGGGAAAGGCAGTCTTCCTGCCAAATAAACTAAGGAAAGAGTTAATTGGCTATTAATCTAGGCCAATAAGATTTGCCCTATTATTGTACCAAACATAGCTATCATGGCGGCCGTCTTTAGAGCTGCGAAATTAACCGCCGTCAGGGTACAACAGTGTGAAGAGCATAATTTATGCTCTCACACTGTTGTACCCTGATAGCGGTTGATTCCCTGTTGCAAATAAATCATGGAAGAAGAGTAGATGGCATCTATGGTGGACTGTCACACGTCATATCACGTAAAGGAAAAGTCGCAATTTTGGCATGGAGTGGCCAAGCAATAGACTGACTAGAGTACTTGATCTGAGGTAAATACTTATTTTTGATACCAGAAATAGAGGATATTAAATGGCAGCGGGGAGATACGAAATTTATCTTCGAGTGTTGAAAAATATTTCATGAGTTCGCTGCGCTCACTCGTGAAATATTTTTCAACATGAGAAGATAAATTTCGTATCTCCAAGCGACCAGGTAATTTTCTTTTTATTATATAAAATAAGACAATTTTCCGAAGATTTCCGACCATTTTCCGAAGATTTCCAAAGATTTTCCAAAATTGGCCAGAATGCCGGACGAACGTTTCCGAACATTTTCTGAAGATTTTCCGGACATTTTCTGAAGATTACTGAAGATTGCCAAAGACGACCGAAGAAGATCCGAAGATGTTTCGATCATACACCAACAAATTTAAGTTTAGTTAAAGGGTCAAAACATCATTCTTCAGAGAAACGGATATCTTCACATGTGAAGATATCATATCTTCACATGTGAGGATATCATATTGTTTTTATCAATTTGTTACCACTCGCTATACCACTGACTTTTATACAATAAATAGATTTATTCTACCCTGGATGCCAGAGCAAGTTTTTTTCTTAGCGAAGCTGCGATTGTGAGCGACAAAGCCGCGATCGAGATCGTTTCAGGAAGTAATTTCTAATTTTGTAGGTGATGTAACCATGAAGACCTTCGTTAACTTGTTTCAGAACTTTCGTCCTTGTTTGATGTGCCTGACTTTTTTATTTAAATTCAGGAATGAACAGAGCTCTTAAGTCTCACGGTTTTCAGGGCAATCTCACAGTCTCATGATGAAGCACAAAAAATATATCACGGTGAATAAATTTGATCACAAGCCAATGGAATACACCAGGACCTGAACAATCAATGAAATCGAAAATCGATGATAATCGATAACAGTCAATGACAATTGATTGATATTGATAATCAATGAACAATCGATCACGAAAATTTGTGTGATTATTGATTAATTGTCATTGATTATCAATATTAATCAATAATTGATGGGAATCGATCAATTTACTACATCAGTTATCACCAATTATCAATATCAATTGATATTCGATGGGAATCGATCAATTAACATGATAGATTGTTATCAATGTGCAATATCAATCGATTACTTATTCAACAGTGATCTATTCAGTCAAACAGTTCAGTTGTCAATTTCATTGAGTCTTGATACATTTTACTGCCCGGGTACACATTTCGATATCACTGCTTTTTATCTGAGTAAAAACTAGCGAGTAGCAATGCGTAAACTTGTTTATTTGCCCACACATTTTGTGTAATGTCTCTCGCTATGATTCCTAGGAACGAGATTCACTTCTGCTCTGCTTGTCACCTTTGACACCTGCCTGGAATAACTTTTTGCTACTCCGTAAATAATTCTTGGAATTCCACACAGAAGATTGAGGTGGATGAGGGCCTCTGCACAGACATATAAAGACAGAAGAAGAAGAAGAAATAACGATAAGCTTAATTGAGTTTGAACAACGACTGCATTCCAGGTCAGTTGAATCTTTGCAATTACTCGAAGCTAAATCAATCAAGTTTGTACTACTCGCAACAAAATATTTTAATTGTCTTAATTATTTGTGCTGTTTTCACATTGATGAACAATTCTCAAACTTTGGCACTGAGGTTTAAAAATAACATACCATCTGCGTACAATACCTGGACGCAACACCTGAAGATTCGGAGACTTGAATTTAGTGCCAATCGATTTCAATCAACAAAGTTTGGGACCACTTATTAAACAAGTGTGATTATCGATTGATCATCGATTGACCAATGCCAATCAATGCTAATCAACAATAATTAATCGATTGATCAATTGATTTTCCGATCATCAATTTTCATAGGTTGTTCAGGTCCTGAATACACTTTCTTTGAATATTAATTTTCATTATTGCTTTCTAAAATTTTTGACAAGACATAGACCTCAAAACGGTGATAGACAAAACACTGACCCCAGTCCATGGACTACTCTAAATTATATAATGCTCCAAGTTATTCTTCTATTTTGATTGGTTCTTGCTTATGATCTACTAGAGGACAGACAAACGAATGATGTCATCATTTCAAAGTTTTCTCTCTGTGTTTAAAGTGGTGGAAATTTCTGAGAATTTGGATACTTTTTAATGTGACTGGGGAGAAATAAGGTACAAAAAAGTCTTGTTGAGGCATTGAACAGGTGGAGGAGGCTCCAGCAAAAAGCTTCACTGTGACATTGTTCTGTGAAGTTATGATGTGTAAATATTTCAGAAGATAATCATTGCTTGAGATTCAGACTGCTTGCCGTGATGACTAGACAGTGGAAATGTCAGTTATTATGGAGAGAATTCTCTTGATGGATGCCACTTGTGGGGAAACTGATTTATTGATCCAGACATGTTGATTAGTAGTTGTTACACTGGTGCCAAATCGCCAATGCTAGTTCTCCATACAATTCATTCAGGGCATATTTTTCATAAAGAGCTTGGAGTGTGTTATATAGAAAAGCCCAGCATGTGCCATTTTCTGGATCAATGTTAAATTTACTTGGGGAGGCCATGTTTGTCTACAACTTGGACATGAATGCCATTGTGCATGGTATCGCATGTTTTTCTTATACATGTAGGTAATAACTAGATTGTCTGCCTGAATCTTGGGATCCATTCTCAGCAGTGCCAAAAAACCCTTTCAAGCCTCCTGAACTACAGAAGGGTTTAATCTGCACCAGTTTCACTCATTGAAACAGATTAAAAAGTTGTGACCGTGGAATTTATCTATTTATCACAAGCCAAAACCCAGTGTGACCAACCTTTGGACATCTTGTGCATGTTGTGGCTTCTCTTTGATAGCAAAGTGGCCAAACTGGTTGCTGGAATTTAGTGATTTCAATACTATTAAATGAATATGTTAATTTATACCTCAGTCTGTATTTTACCATTAGTCTGTATTTTGTTCCTCAGTCTGCATTTTACCCCGGGCCAGTGACTGCAGTCTGCAGTTTGCTTTTGAATGCTGAGCAATTTTCAATCCCTGAATGCTCCATGGTAAGATTGTCCCAAATTATTGATGCTCTCTTGGAAATTTTTGAACTGAAACAAAGAAATCCAGTGGAAGGCCAACAAATATAGCTATTTATGATTATATAGCTATTAATAGCACTATTTTAGGTTTAATGTACCCTACATTATTTTGTGTAACAATGCATTTGTACAATGTTCAGTTTCAAATCAATCATTGTGTAAGCGTCTGTATTGTCCACATGCATATATACTTTTTGTTAGATAATTATAAATCAAGTATAATTATATTTGCTTGTTGCTTCTTTAGGGAGAGGTGTGTTCACAACAAAAACGTTTTCCAAAGATGATTTTCTTCTAGTCTACAAAGGAGAACTTGTTACAGCAAATGAAGGATATCAGAGAGAAGACTCGTATCATCCAAACTTGGGAAGCTTCCTCTTTTTTTTTAAAGATGGTGACAAGTGGTTTTGGTAAGCCTGCTAGGAATACACTAAGCCTTTCTTTCAAAACACTGACAAAAATTAATGAGTATTATAACAATAATGGTTAGTAAAATTTCTATATGGGCAACAGCCAGGGGAGGCCATTGTTGATACATGTACAGGAAGCTCCCTGGGTCCCTTCCTAGATCACTACATGAATAGACTACGAGCAGTCTCTTTCTTTTCCTAGCGTTTCTTTGTGTTTCTTAGAGCTATTGAGCAATTTCTTTTCCTAGTGTTTTCCTTGCGTTTCTAAGAGCTGTTGAGCAAGCGGCGAGCAAGGAGTGAGATGCACGGGTGCGGAGGAAAAGAAAAAAAGAAAAGTTTTTTTCCTTGCCTCTCCCCATTCCCTCGTTTTTTTTCCCTTAATTTGCAAAATATCTGTGTCAGAGTTGAGTGCACAGAGGTTTTCAGGAACAAAAACCAACTACTTGTAGTCTACTACGTGTACACAGCTGATTTCTAGAGGACTGTGCCATCTATAACCAAAGCTTACTCTGAGGTATTACTTGTTACTGCTTAAGTGCACAGTAGATGATAACTATATGAATAATTTGTGTGATGGATCATGTTGAATTATGTTTATACAGACGACTGTCACTTGAGTGCGAGGACATAACCAACCGCTACATGTACATGTATGTCTTTTTGACACCTTTAAAAAACCGTGGTATGAAATTTTTGGTTTGTTTTTGACACTCAGTTGAACTTTGAGTTTTAATAGAACATGCATCCACTTCACTAATAAAAGTAGTCATAGCTTTTGAAAGAAGCAAAATGAAAAATTCCTTTACTAGATGCTCTTTTTGCCTGATCAGCTACTCAGTAGCGACATTCTCTCCAAATTTCAGCAAAAAAAAGGCGTGATCTCAGCAGGAACGAATTCAAAAAATTGGTATGTTTCACTCACTGACTGATGAAGGAAAAATACTTTGAGGCATTGTTTTGGTTTGTAATGATCAAGATAATTACATAAAACATGTGAAAAATTAATGATGCGTTTGATCAACCAAGTGAAGGCCGTCAACTTAGCTTAGAAATCAATTATATAAAGTAAAACCATACAGTATATTTCCACTGCTCCCTTAACCCAGTCTTTGTGGGCTCATTTTTTGAAAAGTGGCTGAAGCCTACATGTAGTTGAAAAATTATTATGAAAATTTGCCACTTAAGTCCTAGAGCTATAGAGTTGCAACTTTGCAGTCACTGAAAGCTACATTGTGATGGATCTCACTCGAAACTTTCAGTGGAAATCCCTAATCTGGACATAAAATTTCCATTTCTGAACTAAGACCAGAAAGTTGGAGATTACATGTACATGTAGATTAGAATGTCGAGTCAATCAGTCACATGTGACCCGTACATGTAACTTGGTCTAACATGTGATTGCAAAGAGGGAGCTAACTGCTGCAATTTTTGCATTTCACAACTATTCAAGATCAGTGGAGATGCATAATAATCCCTCAGATTGAATAGAAACCAGAGCCCATATAGGAAAAACTGAAAACCATTAAATCAGATACCAATTCCAAAAAACTCCTAGTATTTTTGATGAAAATTGAAAAAACAAATGCTAAAATTGGAAAATCTGCAAACTGCAATGAAAAGCACAGGACTCAACCTTAACTTTTGTCAGTTTTCAACATGTAAACCTGTCCTGTCCTGTCGTCATAAGATTGTCAAAGTAGTGTGCAGATCCACTCGGCCATCGCCCAGTGGATGCACAGCTACATATACTAAGTCTTACGACAATGTTATGATGAAATTAATGATCAGTAACAGGACAGACGCGTGAAAAAGTGATGTCAATAATTACAGTTTGTTAATGTGACAAAATGTTTCATCTCGAGGTGTTCCAATCCAGCGGTACTCCAGGTGAAGAGCCTGGGAAGTGGTCTATGAAAAATGCCTTGTTACTCAGCTACAGATGTCAGTACTTAGAAAAAAATGTAGATATGAAGAAATACCGTCCTGTCAACAAATACCATAAAAAGATCAACCATATACAAAGTTAGCAAAAATGATTTTCCATAAAAAGATCAACCATATACAAAGTTAGCAAAAATGATTTTTCTAATTAAGCTGAGAGGCATTAATATTGTAAGTTTTGTTCAAGTCCACAGCTTTCTAAACAAGAGTCAGTCATAAATAAAAATAACCACATGAAGGCTATTAGCAGTGAGCATTGAGTGATGTGCAGGTAATTCGGACTTCAGATTTGAAGTTGATGGCATTCACCAATGTAATGAGTGACATTATCATTTCTTGTTGCTCAATTACATTTGGTGTTCATCAGTCAAGAACTGCAGCTTTAATTTAGAGGTTTTCTACTAGTCTGGCATACATGTACATGAGCTGAGAACAAGTGTCAATCGCACAAGTTTATGATTGGGGTGTGTGGATTATCCGTTTTGCGGCCAGGGCTTGACTTGGCGGTGGTCAGCTAGCCAAATACCACTGGACTTTCAGTTTTAGCGAATGAAATTCCTTTCAATTAGTTACTACCCATTTTGATTACCAAAATTATGAAGGGAAATTTCTTTGTCAACTGCAAAAGACACCTTCATGCCATCTGACTGGTGTGGATAAAACTAACAAATTGTGCTTAAATTTTCAGAGGTAAATTTGGGAAGATGTGTTGATTAGGTGGAAAACACAAACAGAAATTTCAACAGTTAACGGAATTATTATTGATAATAAAACCTTTTGAGTGTACCAAACAACAGTGAAATGAAAAGCACTTCAAAGCCGTACCCACAATGTAAGCTCTTCAATAATGCACAATACTTTTGCCAACTTTGGCATTAATTTTGTTTGTCTGATCTATTTATGGTATAAATTGTTAAACTTCAAGGTGCAAAAAAATATCCCTCCTGTTCCTTCATTTGTTTATAACTCTAGAAAGAACATGTTGAAAAACCAAAAATGCTGACACGGTTTTTGAGCCATAATTATTATAAAGGAACATTCTCGCCAAATTTGAGCCAAAACAGTTGAAAACTCAATTCACATGAACTTAAAACGTGTGCCCAATTTCTGGAAAATATAGTTTAAAAAAAGAGCAGAACAGTTTCAGAGACATTCTTCCAGTTAAAGTAGAAGGCGTGAAGGTAAATAAAACCTGCGGTTTACAAGCAAACGGCTCAGCTTACTTCATAACAATAGCGCTCAAATGCTGACTGGACAAGATGTCAAATACTGTTCCGTGCAGGAATTTAACGCTACATTTCAGTTCAACCCAGGTATCGCTGTTAGGTGGCTGTCTCAAAAGGTAAGTTGTTACTGTGGAATTGGAAGTGTTTCATCACAGCTTCTGGTCAGGAGTTTTCATTCCTCCAAATGGTAAATTGTATTATGAATAGGCCAAACTAACGTTGGCAATGCCTAAACAAATGAGAAAGGGGACAAACTTGAAGGTAACCGGGACAAATATGACGAAGAATAAGATGCGACGCCGAATGTAAGGCAGGGAAGGAAGGCGCAAAATTATCACCACACAATCACCAGCACAACTTCTGCTGCAGGATTTAGTTGTTGTTGAGTGTCTTTCACAACCTTGTGAGGATCCCCTTTTCTTGCCAGTCCAATCCTTGTCACAAACAAGTTTACCTGTTTCTCTTTACCGATCTCTTTGGTACAAAAGGGCAAGCTGCGATCCACTTTCCGAAATTCTTTTTAAAACACAAAGATAGGAGGGAGATACTACCTTGCTAGCTCAAAATATTTTCTTTTGTCCCAAATGCGGCACATTTGGGGGTGGGGATGCTGCCTTAGATAATCAATCTCTTCAGATTTGTGCTTGCGGGGCTGCAATTTTAATGATGAAGCAAAAACAAGTTCTATAAAGGGTTTCAAGCAGGACGAAGAAAAAGACTCCCCAATCGTAAGGAAGCAAATCAAGGCAAGTGCCCAAGCTATGGAACCAAAACTTAAAGGAAAAGAAAAGGCATTACAAGGAAGAATAAAATCTTATACCCATGATTACAAAATAGTGGTACCAAGGGACGGCAGCTCTTTCGGAGGTTGTGACTTTAGCTCATAAACGAACGACCTCATAGTTTCATTGAGGAAGCCATTTTCACAAATCAAAACTGGATAAACGAAAAGTTATTCAGAAGTAAACGTAAGAGTTGGTACACCT
>JAHPZR010027994.1:0-7500 GCA_019787425.1 Platygyra sinensis
TAGTCCTTGTCATCCTACGCTCCATCTTGAGTCGGATCGGCGAACTGAATCAAATTAAAACGTGTTAGAGGAGCTAAGACCAGCTATCTCCAAGTAATACCAGATTCTATGTAGATTAAAACAAATTAAAGGTGCGAAAACTTCATTTACTACTTGGAAAACGCCTTGGATTTTTCCATTTTTGCAAAGTACCATGTGCGTGGCTCAACCTGGATATCAAAAATGATCAAAATTGTATTTACACGTCCATTATTTGGTAAATAGTTTGCCGAAAGTCTGTTAAAAGAACGTGAAAGTGACAGGATCGCGAAACCAACTTAAAGGACATACCGCTCATTTCACATTGGAGCCGGATAGTGGAGTGATAACTTGAAGTACTAGAAGTCCCCACATACAGTGCTCGTCCAACAACTCCGAGTCAATTAATTGTACGTGCCGCGGGAAGGCTAAATAGAGGGGCATCAAGGTATCACGTGCTTATGCCTCACTGGCGAAAAAAAACCTGAAACATTTGAGTAGTCAAAACAGCAGCTCCTCACCTGTCAAAACACCCTCCCACAGAAGCGCCAAGGGGTAAACAAACTTCTTGACCGCAGCCTTGTTTAATTTCACACAGATCACTACTCTGATAAATTTGTAGGATCATTTGATTGGGGGGAACAAAAAGAGGTAATATCAGTCTCATCGTTCCCATAGTGGGTCACTTTCTCCGCAGATTAGAGAGTCATTCTCCGGCCGTATTTCATCCATAAATAGTGCACTCACAAAAAAACTCAATAATAAGTAACGATTCACTACATTCGGGAGACCCGCTACATTTTAGTAAAGTTTACTGAAGGTTAGTAGATATACTAGATTTTAGCAGAAACTCTAATTGATTGCAGTCCAAAATCTACAATGTCATATACTTTTGAGCCAACTGTTCAAGAAAAATTGTCCCTTCAGAAGAGTATCCATCGGTGAGTTAAGATCTAGAACTAATCTGCTTCGCGGATTTCCAGTACAACACGGATGCGATTCTACGAATCGGACTCTCTACCTATTGGTCGTTTCATTATATTTAACACAGGGCCGTACCTAGGATTTCTTGTATGCGGGGGCAAACTTGGTTTTCTTGAGATTTTGGACCAATATATCTACAAGAAATAGCCCAACAAAATCAAACACCATTTTAAAAAAAATTAGTTTTCCTGGCGGGGGCAACTGCCCCCCCCCCCGCTATGTACGGCCCTGTAACAGTGACAGTCTGTCAAACAAAAGTGAACATAGGGGCGTAGCCAGGATTTTTCAAAAGGGGGGGTCACACTTTGCCAGAATGAGAGCACTCTTCACATTGTCATGTCGTTTTCGCCACCGGTTTCAGGTTGTTTACTTACAAAGGGGCTCGCGGGCACCCCAGGACCCCTAGAACCCCCTCCTAGTTTGGTAGTGCAAGATACAAATCTGGAAACACTGAGGACAGCTGTCCAACGTGCGAGGTTATTGTAGATTAAAAAACATGCTCTAATTGAAGCGATACAAAAGTTGGGCGTTGACAAAACCCAGACCGGACTGGACCGGATTAACAAAACTTGGATCGGATTGCGTCCGATTGACAAAGCCCGGACCGGATCCGAAAAAAATCGGATCGCTATAAATTTCCCGCCAAAGTGGTCACGTGGTACCTCAATCGAAGATGGCGGAGAAAGAAGTATGTAGATGCTTGTTGTGTTTTAAAGTTCCGTTTTAGGTCGGTTTTTATATCCTGGTGAGAATGTTTGCTATTTATTGACCCTACTTTAATGATGATTTCTCCAAGGGGAAAAGGAAAAAGCGGAGAAAGGAAGAGGAAAGGTACGGAAGCAGATTACTATTCTGATCTTTAAGTGCATGTGGTCACAGGTTGTCAAAGTAGTCAAGAATGTGAAGTTATCTCGGCCCGGTATCGCCATTACTTGCTTTTGTAAGATAATCAGGTAGTGTCGAGCGTGTTATTCAAGTATTTATTTGTAATTAAGTTCGTCAACTTCAAACATTAGCCAAATATGCAGACCGTTGTTTGGTATTCGTGATCAACCTGTTCCCTATGACTTTGTATAGACTTAAAAGTGTCAGTGTGAAGTGTTAGCGAAACACGCGCAAATCAATTTTTTAAAGTAAAATGTATGTTTAAATGCAAGTGCGAATTCAAATTTGTGATACAGGAGGAGTATTTCTTTGTTATGAAACCATCAAGAAGTGTTGAATAGTTTAAGACTGCCTTTACACGATTATTTAATTTTTGCCTTCAAATTACAAAAACGATGAATTAAGGAGCCTGAATATGTTGCATTGAATGATGATCCCGTTTGCCTTAGAACTTCCATCTATGCTTCAAAACGTATCGTAGCAACAGACATTTAGAGCAGAAGTAAGTAGGTAGAAGAAAACAGTCGTGTTCTTTTCCTCGCACTCCTACTAAAACAGACGGTTTTGTTATGTAATTTGGGGTATTTTATACCCGGCAAGTGCGACACTGTTACGAAAGTCTCGAGTCTATTTTTATCCAAATGAACGGGAAAATCGGTGGATCATTCATTCATGAGTAAACGATCGTTCGTTTATTCCCCTTAATATCATAGCTTCATGCCAATGAATTTCAGTTAACAAGGTAACTTTTGCCCACCTAATTCAGTGCCGAGAGAATTGTGTGCTTGTATAAATAAATATGACGAATATGTATGTTCAAGTTGAGAAACGTTGAAATGCTCTCGAACGAAACTTCTGTTTTTCGTGAATGAAAACACCCTTCATTGGAATTTTCCAAATCAAGTCTTATCATTAACTGTGTCATACATAACAAAGCTAACAGTTCAATATTTTTTTCTCTCATGAAATATAACACCTGTCCGAGTCGATATTTGTCCTCTGACTGTTTCTGTCGAGGAGAAACATAGTCAGCACAAGAATTTCAACTTTTCTTTTCTCTTATTTAATATTGAAGGAAACCAAACTAGTGTTATTGAGTCTAGCGATGGTGACATTAAAGCTGATGGCAAGTGTTGTTCCGGAAAGTACAAAATGTCACCAAAATACGCTGTCAATATCTTTGAAGGTGGAGAAAGTCACGAGTAGACTTTTAATATTTAGTCCTACGTAAATTTAAACCGATTCATTTTACAAAATAAAGATTTAATACAATGTGATAACTAACTATAAAATAAACCAACCGTTCACGTCCGACTTTGGCATGGAGGAAGGAGAGAAGTAAAAAATCATCTGATAAGTTGCCACCTGTCTAAAGAGGTCCTAAGTGAAAACGAGCTAATCTTGGCAAGTAAAGGGGTTAAGTTTCTAAAGAAACTATGGTGCTGCGTCGGTGGGAGTATTACAGGATAATTTGGTTTTATCAACTGAGTTGATAATGTGAATTGGCTACCGTAAAGAGATTCGAAAGCTGACGTTTCGAGCGCTAGCCCTTCGTCGGAGCGAATCGAGGAATTGTGGGTTGTGTGTGGTTTATATAGAGAAATATGGAGCTATGCCGACAAAGGCGGCACTTTAGTTGAGTGGCGGGCCGACCTCTACCAAAAAGAAGCTTTGTGGCAACTTTCTGACACCTCTTTTTATGCCAAAGTCGATAAAAACCTCACTTCCAATAACCAACAAATTGTCAAGAGCACTATTAACGACCTTATAGTCAAACAAGAATTGCTGGCTACTGCTACTAATCTGATCATCACCACTCCTAGAACTTCATGTATTTACTTTTTACCTATTGTCTCTGCGTGTAGTTGCCCTACCGAACTCATTTCTAGCTATTTAGACAAAATTATGGCACCTATCGTCAGATCTTTACCGTCATATGTTAAAGACAGTCAACACGCACTCCAAATTTTTCGCGATTTCAATTTCCTGGGCGAAGACAAACTTATTTTCACTATGGATATTACATTTCTTTACACCATCTTCCCTAATGACAAAGGTCTTCTAGCCCTCAAGCATTTTTTCGATTTACGTACTGTTAAGGAACCAAGCTCGGAAACATTGCTCCGCCTGGCTGAACTAGTTTTAGCACTAAACTGTTTTTCATTCGCTGACAGTTATTATAAACAAATCAATGGGGTGGCCATGGGTACCAAAATGGGACCCAGCTATGCCAACCTTTTCATAGGCTACATTGAACACCAATTTTTCAATCAATACAACGGCCCCAAACCTGACCTCTACCGTCGCTACATTGACGACTGTGTCGGCACAACTTCCTCCACCAGAGAGGAACTCAATCAATTTATTACTGCTGTTAATTCGTTTCATCCGGCTCTTAAATATACCTGGGAAATTTCCAACACTTCTTTAGCATTTCTAGATATTAAAGTTTCTGTCGAAGGCAACGGTTTATGCACCAGTGTGCACTACAAACCCACAGATTCTCCTAGTTATTTGTTGTATTCATCTTCACATCCATCACATGTCAAGAATTCCATTCCTTATTCTCAGTTTCTTAGACTTCGTCGCCTTTGTAGTGAGGACTCTAATTTTTCCTTAAAATCAGAGGAAATGTGCGAGTTTTTCGACAAACGTGGCTATCCTGCCTCTGTTGTTCAAGCAGGCCATCATCGCGCCCAACAAATTGATCGGCAGTCAGCACTACAAACGTCTCAGAAGGAGAATAATAATAGAATTCCATTCACCCTCACATTTCACCGTCACAACCACGCAGTAAAATCCATCATTCTCAAAAACTTTAAATTACTTCAAAATGATCCCGATACTGGTGGAATCTTTTCGCAACCGCCATTAATTTCATTTAAACGCGACAAAAACATAGGTAACTTTTTAGTCAGAAGTTCTTTCCAAACGAGTGAACAACCCGGTACTTTTAAATGTGCACGCGCATGATGCAAAACATGTCCTTTCATTCGTAACGTTGAGAAATTGTCGGGGCCCAAGCGATCTATTAAAATCACTGATCATTTTACCTGTACCTCAGCCAATGTCATCTACTGTATAACTTGCACTCTCTGCAAAAAGTTATATATCGGTGAAACAGGTAGACGACTAGGCGACCGATTCCGAGAACATCTTCGCGACGTTGAGAAAGACGACAAAAACGCATCTAAACCGGTCGCTAGACACTTTAATCTGCCGAATCATTCGAAGCAACATATGGCGGTCTGTGGCCTCTCCCTACATCAAGGAGGCACAGAAAGCCGCAAAACTCTAGAACAAAAATTTATTTTTCAAATCGGCACTGTTAATCCTCACGGTATCAACGAACGCTTTTCATTCAACCAATTTATTCTGTTGTTTTTTCACGTTGCCAGGCTCCAACCAATAGCGTAGCTCCATATTTCTCTATATAAACCACACACAACCCACAATTCCTTGATTCGCTCCGACGAAGGGCTAGCGCTCGAAACGTCAGCTTTCGAATCTCTTTACGGTGGCTAATTCACATTATCAACTCAGTTGATAAAACCAAATTAAATCCAAGTGCCCTGAAATACACTGTCAAAGTGCCTATTGTTTACTATAGGCACAAATACTCTTTCATTTCAGTAACAATAACAGAATCATGCCTATGTTTACTGTTGTCCCACACAAGAATAAATTAAAACATTTCCACAAAAGTAGAGTCAATTACTATTTGGTGACTACAAGCATGACTGATTTTTTTGAATAAACTAATAATCATGTCCCGGGGTCTTTGACGTAACAAAGCCTTTCATGAGTACTGAATATTATGGAACATTATGAAACATTGCTATCAATTGTGGGAACATCCTATTGGCAGGTACCAAAACCCAAAACAATGAAACACAGTATACCACTTAGGTTAACCCTAAAAGCTCTGGTTGGCCTGAGTAACATTAAAGTTATAGTTCCCTCTGTATAGTTGTAAGGGGTCTCATTCCAGTTGTAGTAATTTTGGCTTTAGCACAATCCCAAGTCATGCCATGGTACTTAGCATTTCTGGAAGAGAAAGGAGCTTGCATTCTTGTACCTTGCAATAACTTGACAGCAAAATCCCATACAAAATGGGGTTTATGTGGAGTAAACACTGAAAACAACACCATTTACAGACTTTCCGTGAAACCGGTGAATGCCAGAGAAAATTTCTGGAATGTTTATTGTTTCACGACCAATCAGATGCAAGATAAACCGCAAAAAATAACCGACAAACCGCAGAATGGACTAATCACGACTTAACACGAAACGAGCTTGCTTTTTCTTCCACAAGGAATCTTTAATTTTACTGTTTTCAAATACACTGAAATTTTTCTTTCTCTATTTCAGCTTTGTTGTCACCAAAGGATAGGTATGAATGACATTTTACAGAAAAGCGAAGTTAATCAAGAAGACAGGATCAGACACAGCTAGACAGCGTGTCTGAGAGCAAGAGCAATGAGCCAATCACAAGCGATGCTTCTCAGTGTTTGTTTCACGTACAGTTCAAAAGGTCATGCTAGTTAGCTGTGATTGGTGGTTTTCGATCCAGATTTTTTTGTAGCTGAGAAACCTTCACCCATGACGCCGACCTGTACGGTTGTAAATTTTCACAATTTGGACTCACTTTTAGGTCTATTCAGTAGTTTGGTTTCTGAACAGACGGAATTAAGTGACTGGTCTTGGTTTGTGGTCAAAAATAACTTTTTCAGAGAGATCCAAAGGGAAATTTCAAGATTTCTTGTAGAAGAAAAAGCCAGCTCGTTGTTTTGTATCAAGTCGTGACTGATCCCTGCTGCGGTATGTCGGTTATCTTTTGTGGTCTCATCTCACATCTGATTGGTCACGAAACAATAAACATTCAGAAATGGGAAGTATATATGAAATAATTCAATATTGTACTGCGGTTGTAGATGAATGTGAAGAGTGAGCATCGCAGTAAATTTTCCAATTTAAGCAATTGGAAAGAAGAAGCCTGAAAAAAATCAGGGCTTCAACGGGATTCGAACCCGTGACCTCCGCGATACCTGGTGCGATGCTCTACCAACTGAGCTATGAAGCCACACATTGGGAGCGAGGTCAATTTATTGAGTTCATATTTTCCCGTGCAGTGAAGTGATGTGAAGTATATATGAAAGTAATTCATATTTGTACTGCGGTTGTAGATGAATGTGAAGAGTGATCATCGCAGTAAATTTTCCAATTTAAGCAATTGGAAAGAAGAAGCCTGAAAAAAATCAGGGCTTCAACGGGATTCGAACCCTGACCTCCGCGATACCGGTGCGATGCTCTACCAACTGAGCTATGAAGCCACACATTGGGAGCGAGGTCAATTTATTGAGTTCATATTTTCCCGTGCAGTGAAGTGATGTGAAGTATATATGAAATAATTCATATTTGTACTGCGGTTGTAGATGAATGTGAAGAGTGATCATCACAGTAAATTTTCCAATTTAAGCAATTGGAAAGAAGAAGCCTGAAAAAAAAACAGCACTTGAACAGGATTCGAACGCTCGGTGGTAGAGCATCGCGCCGGTATCGCGGAGGTCACAGGGTTCGAATCCCGTTGAAGCCCTGATTTTTTTTCAGGCT
>JAHPZR010027995.1:0-5000 GCA_019787425.1 Platygyra sinensis
CAAGATCACTGAGTGTGTATATACTAATGAACAATATTACGGGAAAATATCAAGCATTACCAGAAGAAATGTTAAGCAATCGACATGTGTTATTCATTTACTTCTTGTTGTGAAACAACCGATTTCCCTACCTTTTTATATACCTCAACTTGTGAAATCCCTACCCTTTTATATACCTGAAGCCTTAAAAAGGTACTCCTTTCGGGCAGAGCCTCCCCGTATAGGCCATTATAGGGAGTACCCCCCCCCCCCCCCGGGTGGGCAACAATCTTTGTGGTGACCGGAAACCAACAGAAACATCTGTTACTGAGTTTTGCAACAAAAGCATGAATTTATTTCTTGTCATATGTAAATGCCACTTCACGAAAAAGCTTAGAATTCAAGCGTAGTCTATCACAAAACCAAGAATTCATTGGGAGCGAATTGGTTAATAATTGTAGTGTCATTACGCAACCACAATTTAGCCGCGCGATCAAGTTTCGTTTCATTTCACGTGTCTCTCTCGGCAGTGCTAGCTTATCTCTTTCGTTAGCCTCTTCGTTGTATCTTTTTCTCTCCCCCGGTCCCAGGGGGATTTTAATATTGTACAATTAAATGAAATTTTTCTGGCCCAAACGTGTGTCTCGTCGTAATAATATTGTAATGTTTAGAGAATAAGTTAGAGGTTTGATTCCGAAATCAAGCATTGGCATGAATAGTAGTTTTCAGCTACTCTTATATATCATGAAACTGAAAATCTCAGGAGGATTGATAGTTTTGTAGTTTGAATTTTAGTGGCGTCATGTGAAAACCCTGTGAAAAACATACTAGAACTTTAACTCTCTTGTCAGATTTTGACTCCGTAGGTACGGCTTCGGCTCAACACTTCTCCTTGGAAAGGTAGTTAACATTTTTGCTGCAGACTTTGATCAATAGTTCTTGGCTGTCATAAGGCGTGGTCATGAATTAATCACATTCCCTGCCACATTGTAAATTAAGCGCCAAAAGGCTCACACTGTTGAGATTTTAGGTTTGTATCACAATTCTATGTATGTTAAACATACTCTGAAAATTTCAGTTTGGCTAGGAGATACAGCTGTTGACGTGGAGGCTGCGGTTTTGGTGGCGTGGCATGGTTGCCATGGTCATTATTTATGCCGCAATTGATGTCAGACAAAACTAATATAAAAACTGCGGTTACAAACATGACAAAACAACGCATGTTGTAAAAAACTTTGATTAATGACTTAACGTTTCGTATGCCTCAACATACATCCTCAGAAGTGACGGTTGGATAATACATAGAGGATATTACATGACCGCGCGTGGATATGAATTTTATCTTCGAGTGTTCAACTCGATATCTCACGAGTGAGCGCAGCGAACGAGTGAGATATCGAGTCGAACACGAGAAGATAAAATTCATATCCACAAGCGGGCATGTAATATTCTGTTTATTATATAAACACCGGATAAACTCCTGTGAAAAAGGCGCGATTTATTATGTAACCATAACGACGGCGATCTCTTCACGTGTGAAGATAACATGTTATCTTCACGTGTGAAGATATGAAGTGTTGGCGGGAAAGCTCATATCATAAAGCAAATAAAGAAGCCTAAGCCGTGTATTACACTGTGATAAAACACGACAGGCATTTGAGAACTCGAGGGAAATGTAGAAAGCACGAGCCGCAGGCGAGTGTTTTTTACATTCTCGAGTGCTCTCAAATGACTGGAGTGTTTTATCACAGTGCAATTCACGGCTTTGGCTTCTTCATTTGCTTTATGATATAGATTCTACGCGCGCAAAACAATAAAAACACGCTTTTTCTATGTTTTTATACTCTGATAAAACATAGGTTTTTGACCAATCAGAGCGCGTGCAGGGTCCTATCTATGTTATAAATAATAATACAAGATATTTAAATGCTTTGTTTTGTCTTTAATGCGTTGTTTTGTCATGTTTGTAACCGCAGTTTGTATATTACTTCTGTTAAAGCTGAAATGGCCGAAGAATAAGAGTTTTTATGGTGCCAGACAATTAGTTTTGTTGAACTTAATAACAACATGACATATAAGATAATTTGTTAAACTCGATACAAAAATTTCTTGATTGCAATTTTGAGACTTGGTCAACCCCGTTTCCAGGGTCTCTCACCCTGGGAACGAGGTTGAGGCTTGGTCAAGGGGGTAAGTTTCTAAAGAAACTATGTGTGCTGCGTCGGTGGGAGTATTACAGGATAATTTGGTTTTATCAACTGAGTTGATAATGTGAATTGGCCACCGTAAAGAGATTCGAAAGCTGACGTTTCGAGCGCTAGCCCTTCGTCGGAGCGAATCGAGGAATTGTGGGTTGTGTGTGGTTTATATAGAGAAATATGGAGCTACGCTATTGGTTGGTGCCTGGCAACCTGAAAAACAACAGAATAAATTAGTTGAATGAAAAGCGCTCGTTGATACCGTGAGGATTAAGAGTGCCGATTTGAAAAATAAATTTTTGTTCTAGAGTTTTGCGGCTTTCTGTGCTTCCTTGATGTAGGGAGAGGCCGCAGACCGCCATATGTTGCTTCGAATGATTCGGCAGATTAAAGTGTCTAGCGACCGGTTTAGATGCGTTTTTGTCGTCTTTCTCAACGTCGCGAAGATGTTCTCGGATCGGTCGCCTAGTCGTCTATCTGTTTCGCCGATATATAACTTTTTTGCAGAGAGTGCAAGTTATACAGTAGATGACATTGGCTGAGGTACAGGTAAAATGATCAGTGATCTTAATAGATCGCTTGGGCCCCGACAATTTCTCAACGTTGCAAATGAAAGGACATGTTTTGCATCGTGCGCGCGCGCATTTAAAAGTATACCGGGTTGTTCACTCGTTTGGAAAGCACTTCTGACTAAAAAGTTACCTATGTTTTTGTCGCGTTTGAATGAAATTAATGGTGGTTGCGAAAAGATTCTACCAGTAATAACAACATCTTCGTCAGTTTTGGACTTTCAAAAGACCAATCCATGACATCCATTTGCTAGAATACCTACTTTTAACTAGAAAACTTTTACTTAATTTCGCACTTTCATTCGTTCGGTGTCCCAGCCTTTTCCGTTGTTCCTAATAGCGTCGCGCACAGTTTCTAAAAATAGATTATATCACCAGAGACCCCCAACATGACTCAGACAAGAATTACAGTCCGATAGAAGGTTTTGTGTGTGTGTGTGTTGGGGGGGGGGGGGGGGGGGAGGGCAGGGGGCGGGAGCCCGGGAGATTAGAGGGCGGGAGGCGGGAGAGGGAAGGGCGGGAAGCGAGAGTTCTAAGAGGGTGGGAAGCGAGAGAGAAATGCGAAATGCTAATTATTTTAATTTAACAATGCGTTAGAATACTTTCAAAAAAATCAACCCAAATTATATCTGACTTGCATTTAACGTCTTTTCACTTACTATTGAGACCTCCGAGCAAACGAGCAAACGAAAATTTGCGCTTGGCTGAAAAACAGGCTTACTTCCGGTGAAATAGTAAACCCGTTTACAGTGGTTACGTCATATAGGTCATAAAATGTCAAGCGGCATGAGTGCACATTGCCTGATTTCATACGTTGGGGGCCTGGGTACGAGTCCGTCTATTATGGGATTAACAACGCAAGACCCCTATATTCAGAAAGAGCACACCGAGCTTTACAAAATCTTTAAGTTTCGTGTTAATTGGGCCAATATTGAACAAGATACGGCCATTCAAAAACTTCAAAATTTGCAAAGAAATGTATGGATTTCCGGACAAGTGTCCGGCAATCCATACATTTGTTACTAAATTTTGAAGTTTTTGAACGGCTTTATCTTGTTTGATATTGGCCCAATTATCACGAAACTTGAGGATTTTGTAAAGGTCGGTGTGCTCTTTCAGAATATATGGGTCTTGTGTTGTTAATCCCATAATAGACGGACTCATACCCAGACCCTCACGGTATGAAATCCGGCAATGTGTCGTGTGAGCTGTCAAATTCATTCTCGTCCCCAGAGCCCACGATCCTTCTGGCCTGTGGTTGGGATTGAGAGCTCTGGCCGGACCCGATTTTCTGAGCATGCGCAGAGTATTAGTTTCGCATTCTCAACCAATCAGATTTGCTAGATTTGACGGGAAGTCCGTGAATCGCGGACTTCCGGTTTTGGTCGTTTTGGACCAAACCAGAGCTCTCGATCCCAACCACAGGCCAGAAGGATCGTGGGCTCTGGGGACGAGAATGTGTCAAATTGCAAAAAAGTGAGACGAGCAGGCGATCTAAAGTCACGGGACGGGAGCAGTACTGAAAAGGGCGGGAGGCGGGAGATAAAGGTACGGGAAGCGGGAGAGCAGGGTACGGGACGCGGGAGGTTCTGACCCCCCTGTCCCCCCCCCCCCCCCCACTTTTGTATGAGCGCTTTGTCTTCTCGACCAGAAAATCAGGCAAAAAAGGAAAGATTGGTGGTCGAGGTTTTTGTATAGCTTAAATAATGTTAAAAAGCGAACACTACTGATATGGGTAATGTAAAATAGATTCCGAGATGTCCAGAAAAGAGGATAAATGTCACAAATTGAACGAGGGTCTTACAAAGCCGAAGTGATAGGCAGACGAGCCGAGATCCCAAAACCTGCAGGAATCGGAAGTCGAGAAGTTTTAGCGCGGCGGTTGCGAATAGCCGATCAACGTGAAAATACTTCACAGTGAAACGTATTACGAAGAAACTTATCTGTTGTTTCTCCTGGTCTTGAAGAGAAGACTTATCTGTTGACTTATTGCCAGAAATTCCCAAACTCAACCCACCCGAGCCGTCCGCTCAAACGAATACAACAGAACCGGAGGACATGTACATAATTATTATCTCTGAGACAATTCCAAATTCAGAGCAGAATTCGGTGTACTGTGCAGCAATTTGGAGGACCATGATTTTAATAGAGCCATTTATCCAACCACATAAACAAATCTGTGACCGTGAGCAGACATTATAGCTATGTTTGGCACGATACGTGTACTAAATAGCGTGGGCTAAAACTGTTTTTT
>JAHPZR010027995.1:10000-40000 GCA_019787425.1 Platygyra sinensis
ATTGAGCGCCGCCAAAAGGCCAAACTGCGGGAGAAGCAATGCTCCTATTTTCACGGTTTGTGTTCTCGGTGCCATTTTGATTCTCCTAAGACTCTTCGCGCACAATTTTATGTTTGGTGCCGAGGCTAATATTTCAGCCCGGGCTGAAGTTCGTCATGTAATCGCAACAAAATTTCAGCCCGGTTTGCCGAGTTGAAATTTCAGCCCGGGCGGAAATTCGCCATGTAATCAGGCCCTAACATTGATCTCTTTTGAAAAATGTTTCAAGATGTTTTTCTTTTCTCAGCTCCGTTTACTGTTTGCTAAAGTCTCTTAATGTAAAATGTGAACAATTAAACGTCAACAAATGGCCAAAATGAACGACCGAGTACCTATCAGTACCTATCGGGTAACTCCGCTATCAGCCGATACTTTCTCGAGAGAAACACTCTAGTGTTTTTTAAAAAAATAGTTCTATCCGCATTTAGACTTTTGTGGAGACGCTCGTACGGAAATCTTCTTATTGCGGTCAGATATCGTCCACCGTGATTGCGAAAACATGTGGTGTATCCTTTTGTTCACTATGACAAACGACACTAGAGTAAATTAACAAAGCATCAGCTCTTCACTTCCGACATTGACATTGAAAGCTGGCCCATGTTCTTGAATAAATAAGGTCTCTGATTCCACAATGGTAGTCTGTTTTGCCTTTCCCCAAAATATCAAAGTGATCCCACTTGATGCTATGTCCAGTGGTTTTGACGTGTGGTTAGCAATGGCTGAGGTAGATCTTGAGATTCCTCTGTAAAAAGGAAGAAGAATGCTTAGTACTTTCATCTTACTGAAATGCCGCTAAGATGCTACCATGATCTGCCAAACTCTTGATGGGTTATATAAACTAAACACAAAAGCGTAAATAATACCTCGGGATTTTAATTGATAAAAATTTGTCATGGAAACACCATATTGACCATATAAACATTAAAGTAAGCAGAACCGTGGGATTAATTAATTGCAAAGCTCTTATAGTTCCTTATTTAACATATATACGGTCTGACAGTATGGAGTCAGGCTTGTAAATCTTACCTTGCTCGGACAAGCTCCTAAAGTTGCAGAAACGAGCTCTTCGCTTTATCTATTTTGTGATCATAATGAGAATGTTTCGTCTTCAAGATTATCTAATGTTCATTCTTACAATACACGCTCTTCTGCCTCTAATAACTTGTATACCAAACCTTTTAGGCTAAGCATTCAAGCAAATTCCTTCTCTGGAATAGGAGTAAAAGTGTGGAATGCGGAAATACCTCACGCATTAAGAAATCTTTCATCATCAGGCAGGGAAATTACCTCAATTCCGTTCCCAAAATGTTTTCTGTCCACATGAAACTGCAGAAATAAAGCTCCGTTTTCAAATTTCTCTCTTTCCATTTCTGAAAGTGTCCAGTTGCGTTTAATTTCCAATGCATTTGCCATCAATGTCCTGCTACCTTCTACGACGCATTTCACTTCAACTTCGGAAAAAAGATCATAGAAAAGTAAATAGAAAATTTAAAACGCCTCGCCCCCCCCCCCCAAATTTGGTCAAGTGTAATCCTTTACCTTGCCATACATAATTGTTCAGAATTCGATGCTTATTTTTTTTTTGCCTTTGCTGGATTCCCGTACAAGCACTGTTTAAAGTGTACCTAACCCCCAAAATTTTTTTTCGCTAAATCGAATCTACTTGTTATTCGAAGCGTTTAGGCGCAAAAATTTTTTAATTTGCTTAAATCCTCGATTTTCCATGCCCTCTCAAAGTCGCGCTTCAAGTGTTGCACGACCGAGTTTTAGGGAGTCTGGGGCGGCGGTTACTGATGACATCTACCCAGGAACCAAACACAATGGCGCCTGAAGCCCCATTTACACTGCCGAAAAATTTTGGCACGGCTCGGATGAAAAAAGTACGCGTACCAAAAAAATTGGTTCGGCACGGATAAATTTTGTCGTGTAAACGATTTTGCCTTATCCGCACCGAGCCAAAATTTTACCCGTGCTCGGACCTACTCGCGAGGTAGTCCGAGCACGGATAAAATTGGTACGCGTTCCTGAAAATCTAGCCCAGGTCGGGTAATATGCAAAGTGTAAACGATTTGCCGTGCTGAACCAAAATATTACTCATAAGCCTGAGGTATTTTGACGACCAATTTCGTCTTCAATCCGTGAGACAATGTAATCAACTGTTGTTTTGGACGCGCAAAAGTTATCGTACCACTCCTTGTCCGGTGAATGCCGTTTCTACGACCGGAAACCCTTGATCTGTGCGGGCCAATGTCCAGCATCTTCGCTCTACAGAACTGCAAGCTTGCATGGACGCAATAATAAACCGCTTGTATCTCCTCCTTCTTCTGTTCTTCTAAAAAGATAAATGAGCGATGGTCGGTTTCCTAATTTCTGGCGAAAAGACCCAAGATCTTTTTAGAAGATTGAACTCAAGATACTTCTCGTCCTCCATGTTTTTTCTTAGCACGGTGCATGCGCACAAAGAAAGAATTGTGTACGCTGGCCAAGGTGTTGAGCCTTTTACCCGCGCCAAAACGTTAATTCGAGCCACTTAGCACGGTAGAAAATAGGACGTGTAAACAGGGTAGCAGTGCTAATTTTTTGGTACCCGAACCATTTTGTATCCGAGCCGTACCAAAAATTTTCTGCCGTGTAAATGGGCCTTCAGTCTGCTCTCTGTATTTGCTCGAGAAAATGGAAAGCAAAATTAATCGTTCCAATATATTTTGGGACTAAAACGTATGAATTTTGTTTAAGAATCATTTCTTTTTCATCGCTGGAGTCAGAGTTAAGTTTCGTTTCGAAAGACTTTGAAATAAACTTCGATCGAGCACGTTCGACAACTGTGAAATCACTGCTTGGAGCTTTGAGAGCACTTAACAATATTTCAAGCGACGACGGGGAAGACCTCTTTGCGGACGAGCTGCTTGTATATTAGGAATGGAAAGCTAGACACGAAGTGGAGGAGGAGGGAAACGAAAAGCAGGAAAGAAAACTCAAGGACTGCTTTGGATGGTAAATTCATTACCTAAGCACGAGGTTCCCACGAGCGTTTGAAGTCCGTCTACAGTTGCCGTTAGCGAGAATGTATGTTGTCAAGGTATGGTTGTTCTATTAAATCCAGTTTCTAATTTACTTTCTGAAATCTTTCATGTTTATAAGAGCGAAGTACGTGTTGCAGTTTCCGAGACGTGATGACCTCCAAAACACTGGTGTTTTGGAGCTATTTTCGAGATTTCGTCGGGGCACAGAAAATCGAGGATTTATCCGAATCAAAATATTTTTTCGCGGAAGTATTTCAAATAACAAGTAGATTCGTTTTAGCGAGAAAAAAAATTTGGGGTTAGGTGCACTTCAATTCTGGCATGTGTTGCCAGCCCGTCTAGATGTTTCCAAAATCGCGATGAGGTCTATTTTCGTGAGGTCAAAGCAGCAAGCATGTTTCCTTTTTTTTCAGAGAAATAGAATAATAATTTTTTCTCGGAATAAATTAACAAAGGGAGCCGTAATTCTCCGTTAGGTGTCTTTCCGGTTGTTGTGTCTCCAGGAATCATGGGCTCCTGGTGTCGCTCACACTGCAAACCCCATATTTTGCCGATGCCTAGAAATGGTTCCGACCGCAGCATGTCGTAACAAGCGGGTTACGGACATAGAGGATCAGGGGCGCTATCCATCTGACCAAATATCCGTTTTGAAATTCCGAGTATTCCATGCGATGAATGGAACAGTATTTCCGGTTGGTTGGACTAACCCGTTCCAGACCTTTTTTGACTTGCTTTTGTCTTGACGACTCTCAAGTTGAAATAAAGGATGTATTAGGTAAGGATGACAATGTAACGTTTATCGTAGGACTTCAAAAGGAGTCTGCGACAACATTAAGGGTACGATACCTCGTTATTTTCCTGACGAGTTCAAGACAGTCACTTTTGAATGACGAAGCTGTTCACTCGCGCGGTCATGCCCACATTTCACGTAGTTCACCTGTACTTTCGTATTACTCACTAAAGCTTGTTGAGGCCAGTCAGCTGCAATAATATTGAAGTACGATATTTCAGCCATTTTTCAGATAGAACATTGATATTATATTTAGAAGTTTGAGGATCAGCCATTTTGAATTCGATTTTCAGGCTCGTAGAAAGTAGCTAGGCCCGAGAAGGAATGGCAGAATGGAACGGAATTCTCCGGTTATTCCGATTTTCCGGAATTTTAGGCCAAACCCAACACTTCGCAATGAAATTCAGGAAAATGTCTGTTCCATTCGCTTCCCCAGCCGGAATCTCCGGAATTTTCGGTCGGAGGAAAAGCGCCTCAGAGTATCTCTGTCGTTGTCCTTCACGTTCAGCGTATTTCCCCGAACACTGTGGAGGAGTAAGCAGTCCGGGATCGTTATCATATTTGATAACCATGTGACGTCATATAATGGCGGCCATTTCAAAAATCGGGAATTTTCGTATTCACTTCGCTTTTCTCGTTATTTGTTCGATTATGCCCGGGTAATTTACCCATAACTCTATACGATAAGTACCAACAAAGGAAGAGCCTTGCGTGCTTTGAAGATGGCGGCTGAAGACCAGCGTAAACGATGTAAAATGCTACTCGTACAGTGAAACAGCCCTTGCAATTTTGCATACAGATCAGGTATGTTTTTCATTTTGTCATTAGATTTAAGTTGCTTGCAGATTTTTGCGACAATTACAAAAAATATGTCGTTAATCTTCACGCTATGTACTTGGGATTTAATCTGTTTTTCGTGTTGTGCACGATCTGTGAAAAAAGTGCACGGGGGTATTTTGATTTGCGATGTGCTGTTCGTAACGGCGGCCATATCTACATCTGTAATTGATGTGTTCCTAGGTATTGAGATGGCGGATGCTGGTACCCATAGAATCACAACAGCAAATTTATGTCGATTTTGTGGCAAGACTGCGTCTTCAAAAAAGACTTCTGCAAGACCTAAAGAAAACTTCAAGTTTGAATTCGAACGGCATGATATCGACATTGAAGAGGACAACGATTTTATTCATCCCCGGCCTAATGTTTGCCTGACGTACGTGGGGTATTTTTATCGCCTGAGAAGGTCAATCGGCAAATGCATTAAAAGGTAAGTTGCCTATATTTTTGAGTCCAAGATTCAATGTCCACACATTCGTGGTCCTGAAATATTTTCAAGAAATGCCGGCCAAACTAGGTCAGTTTTCTGGCACACCAGTCACTATATGATGAAGCTTATTGTTGGATTCAGCGAGTGACAACAATGGGGTAACAGGCCTACGCTACTCCTATCCGCGTGTAATAGCCGCTTTAGGAAGTTTTGCTCGAACTAGTATATCTCCTATGATCTGCCCCTTTTGTATGGTACGATCTGGGGATCTTTGAATATTTCGCTAAGCAAAAATCCTGTGGTTTTGGAAGGACATAGGTCATATGTCAGGTTGGCTTCCGCTGCAATCCGCGTGAAATTTGTAGAGTTTGACACCTCTGTTTTTTGCCAGGTTTTTTTCTCCCTCGGCTCGTTTGTATTGCCAGATATGTTTTAAGCTCTCTAAATGTTAGCTCTGGAGGTGAACAGATATTCCGCGAACATGTCAGCTACTTGCATTTTACGTGTTACTACGCCGAACCCGGCTGAATTAACTGTTACAAGTTATCCTGTTTGTTATCACGCAAACTAAACGAAATTAAGTTACAACCCTTCAAGATGTATTTACTGTCACTTTTTCGTTTATATTTACTACAGACTGTTGAACAAGCAGCTTCGCCAGCTACCAAGAAAATGAAGCCTGAGTGAAAATGGAAGCTATTATCATATAAGTGTCAATAAACAAAGCTTTTGCGAACAGAATATTTGTTGTCTACCTTCGCTGTGTCATTTTACTCGCGGAACAAATATCACACGGTGTCTATCTGGAAATTAGATTCGCAGTAACTTTGGACGAAGACAGTTTTCTTCCATACATTTCTGTTTTTATTCCATAATCCCATAACCTATTATGAGGCAAACATAAATTTAATTCAATAGCTGCATTGTGATGTTGTGATCTATGAGTAGCTCCTTTCATCGCAGCGCCTCGTCGACCGGCATATTGAATGACACTGTTGCTACCAAAGAACGTCACGTGAACGAAAACCTGTGCAACGATTGGTTTATGGTTTGTTTTGGTCGAGGTTATCAAAAATGATAACGATCCCGGACTGGTAAGTCACGCTACGATTTGTAACGGTCACGCGATCACGCTGTTTCATGACCGGAGCAATTGCATGCAGTTACAAACTTTAATCCCCGTTTGAATTAGTTAGTACCAATTTTGCAAGATATCAAAGCACTTTTATTCTTCGCTTCGTGGACCTCCGCATCAAGATGTTTTTATATCCAAATTATTTGACCCATAGGCCCGGATCTGTCATGCATGTCGCCAAACGTCACGAATGATAAAGATGTATTGAATACACGCACCTGCTGAATTCTCCGTCAGCTGCCAAAATGTGAATTAGCATTTTTATTGACGAATAACACGGATGAAACAGCGTGTATCGAAACTGATGGTCTGCAGCAGGAAACAAACGTGAAAAAAATATTGCAAGTGCGTCATATAGGTTCTTTCGTCTTCGCCGAAAATCTCGCCGGCCTTCGGTAATCGACAAACAAATGTTTTATGTGCATTCAACCAACTAAATTTGGAGGAAAACGTGGGGTTTTATTTTATTGCTTGCAAGGGATGAAACCGTGACTGTAACAGGCAACGGCAAAGAATATGATACAAGTAAAGCCCCGTCCAATAACGCAAAAAGAATCGTACAAATTGCGTTGGTTAGAAACTGAAGGAACACAGCTGAATCTGGCGGGAATCGCAATCAGTTCTGAAGGAGAAATTGCTGTGTGTGACCAAGGATATCACCGTTTAATCATGCTGAACAAAGATGGTGTATTCAAGGAGACGATCGGCAGAAGCGGAAGAAAGAAAGGCGAGTTCATTTTGCCTGATGGAGTTGCTTACAACAGCAATAACCATCTGTTTGTGTCCGATTATGGAAACCACCGCATCCAAATGTACGATCACAGAATAGGAAAATTCTGCTTTACTTTCGGCACTGGCGGCTCAGCTGACGGACAACTTAATTTTCCCTCTGGCTTATCAATAGACGACAATGGGAACATAATCGTTAGCGACTGGGGAAACAAGCGAGTACAAGTCTTTGACGAGCGCGGCCATTTTAAGTTCAAGTTTTCAAGTCACGTTACATGTTGCCTCCAGTCAACACTGGGCTGTCACGACTCACGATCGGGCTTGATTGAACCGCAACACTGCATTGCCTTTAAAAACTCATTCTTCGTGTCTGACAGTAGCGAAAACTGTGTTAAAGTGTTAGACGAAACCGGAACATTTCTGTACAACTTTGGCCGTATGGATTCACCTCAAGGACTCTTGATAACTGAGCGTGAGATCTTATGTGTTTGTGATTCTAACAACAACTGTATAAATTTCTATTATCTTGATGGCAATTTTATAACTAATTTCCCCAGTTTGAACTGGCCAATGTACATTGCCAAGGGGAAAAACGACGGGGAGGTTTTGGTTACCGAGAGGGGCGCTTGCCAAGTGACTGTCTTGAAATTGCCTTAAATTTTGCGCAACTTCCGGCTTCATGGACCGATAGGTTAACAAGGTAAAAACAATTCACACTACACTGTGCAATATGCACTTTATTATTTTCAAATTAAATTTTACATAAAAGGGTTTGCCCGCAACTAGCAAATGCAAAAAAATATGCGAAAACAGAAATTAACTAACAAAGTAGAAGGGGAAAAGACAGTATTAAATAACGTCAAGACGTTTCATTGACCTAATTCGAATTATTAAAGGTACAGCTACTGTCTTAGACTTTCTGAAAAGTCCTTCGTCTTGTTTTAATATTCAGTACCCTCTCGCGACTTCGTCGCTCGCTCGGCCGCTTCGCGGCCTAACATATTCTACCCTATATTCTACCCTGAAATTCATGAGGTCGACTTGTGGCAAGTCTACTACTGTCTATGTTAGTTAAAAGAGGACGGATTAAGGAGAAGTATTACCAGGACTTAACATTTTTTATAATCTCAAATAAATCTATATAAAAGTCTTGTAATCCTAAAATGTTGAACAAAATTTGCTTGACTCTGTAAAGAGTTTTTAGCTTGAGGTATTTTATTCCACACTTTTAACTCCTCCGGGGGGGGGGGGGGGGGTACTCCCTTAGATGGGCTATATAGGTATGTGCGGCCCCAAAGGGTATAGTTTTTTAGCCGTATTAGTCATAAATAGGGTATCGGTTTTGGCTGATTTTGGCCATTTTGGTCATAAATAGGGTATGGTTTTTGTACTCTAGCCTCAATATGGGTTTGTTTTTAAGAAACCAAAAGAAAATTAACAAAAGCACTTCACAAATTCTGTTTACAGTAATTTGACTTTGGTCTGAGCTAGGGATCCAATTATAACGCACGTCTGAAACAGGATTTTGATGTAAGGTTCAGGTCATAAATAGGGTTTCGAATTTTTGGTCAGGTCATAAATAGGGTAGAGAATATCGCAGATTTTGGTCATAAATAGGGTAAGGGCTTTGGGAAGCGGGCCGCACACCCCCACCCAATTTTTCTGGGAGTACCCCCCCGTGTAACCTCCTATTCGAGAGAAGTCAGAGGAGGAATTTGCTTGAACGGATAGCCTAGAAGGTTTGGTATCGAAGTTATTAGAGGGAGAGGGACGTGTATTGTAAGAATGGACATTAGATATATCTTGAAATAGATCTTGAATAATATTAGACGGAGCTGTTCTGTTTCAACGTCAAACATGAAATTAGCTTTAGATTCATAATAAAGGAACATAAGCAGTAAGATGTTATTCTAACAGCAACTGTATTAATTTCTATTATCTTGATGGTAATTTTATAACTATGTAGCTAATTTATTCAAACCCCGAGTTACACCATATAATCTTAGAAGCAGTGCTGTAAACGTAGTACAAACTTCATAGATTCCTCGATGGCTCATAAGCGTACATAATCTCGTGTATCTGGAACCAGTTGCCATCAGCTGTAAAAAATGCATCTAACGCATCATCCTTTCGGAGACTTTTAACTAAGTTAAATTTTACCGGCTGTCATTGCAGTAATTTCCTTTGACTTAATTAATTTTTGTAGATAGACGTTATTTTTTATTTAACTAGTATGATATTAACAATATAAGCTTTCTTTTGTATTCATTTATACATAATAGAACTATAATTTAATATTGTGAAACATTTTTATCATGAGGGACTGGGAGACCAATCCCTGTGTAATTTTGACGTTAAATAAATTATCTATTATCTATCTTATCTACTGAAGATCGCAAAAATTAAACCCTGCTGAATTGACTACAAAAGAAAAAGATAAATACAACAAGCAGGGTACAGCTGTTCAATGGGTGGATAATACTCTCCACTGAACAAATCGCCAACCAGTGTATAAGTGCTGACAAAAACAAACTACGCCAAACATTGTATTCCAACGCATTTTTATATAGAACTTGACGTTTCATATGCTAGTCTACATACATTTTCAAAAGTGACCGTTACAATTTTTGAAAACTATATATATATATATAGATAGATAGATAGATAGATAGATAGATAGATAGATATATATATATATATATATATATATCGTAAACATTAGAGGTCTGGAACCTAGACTGAGAAAAATGACCTGCAGCAGCACGTGTCTTGTCATAATGAGGAGACAGCAACAACGCCTCGCTACTAGTATTGACATTAAGGGAAGGCTTTGGCTCTTAAATGAACAAAGTCTCTTTAATTTTGAAGTGAAGGTCAGTTTTTCTGGACGCAAAAATGTCAAAATGATCCCATTTAATGTCGCAACCAGTGGTTTTCACATGATCAGCAATGGCTGATGAACGGTCACTTTTTTTCCTCGCTAAAAGCATTATCACCGTTTGTACTACTGGAGCTAGGCTTTTGTACGTTATGCTTTTAATTCTCCTCTAAAATGATCCACCTCAGTGTTCCATTTTTTCCACTAAAATGCTCGGTCTACCCCTCAAAAGTCACTAAAATGCTCGTTTTATGCTCATACAAAGGGGTTTTTAAATTTTAGTAATATAATAACGTTTCCGCACAATGAACAGTTCACGTATACTTAGTATAACAAGTTAACAACAACAACGTATATAAAAGTTTTAATACACTGCGGAGGATAATTCTCTAAATGTTCTGTTGTTCTGTCAATCCTTTGTCCCCTTTCAGTACTACTTGAAGGGGGACTGTCACGGTATTTTAGCGTCATTGCCGAAATATGTTCCTGCATCAATCGAAATCCAAAAACAATTATGCAGTTTTGTTACCTAGGACTTTATCACTACACCAAAACCATTTATTGCTGCCTATCACTTAGCATGGCAAGGATGGAAATGGTTTGAAATTTGAAAAAACTAGCCAGTTTTTTCAAATTCTAGAGCCATTCCTTTAAAATATTGCCAGAAATTCATTATGGTTTGCTCTCTAAGCCACCATTCGTTTGATATGTTTCTGTTTGTCCATTTGAGCATTTTTGGAACGAGTAAAGGCACCAGGTAAAGATTTCAGCAAAAAATGAAGCTGAAAACAGCAAAACTCCTGTGACAGTGCTCCTTTAAAGTGCACCTAACACCAAAATTTTTTTTCGCTAAAATAATAAGGCTTATTTTGTGGAGTAATTTGGCGCAAAAATTTTTTGATTTGGTTAAATCCTCGAGTTTTTATGCCCCGTCAAAGTACGTCCAAATGCCGCCATTTTGGTTCGCGACCGAGTTTAACGGGGCATGGGTCGAGGGCCGGATGTGACGTCAAATCCAGAACACGATGATTCTGTAGTTCGCATATTTACTTGTTTTTGGGGGAAAGGCTGAGAAAGTAGTTCGAAAAATTGCCAGCCAGGAGCATTGTAAGGGGGATGTAGCTACTCAACAAACTTACAGGAGGTATTACGCTTCATGTCATACCGATTTTATTTAGAGATGATCCACGTGAAGCGAAGAAATGTAGAAAGCGATGGGTCGATTTCGTGAAAGCGAAACGCGAGCCGTCTAGGAGTTTGTTGATCTGTTCTATGAATTTCAAACCAGATGATTTCGTTCGACGCCTCGATTTTTAGGAAGAGGAGGAGATTTTGCTGAGTCCATGGCTTAAGCAAGACGAATTTGGTAAAATCCGCTTCTCAGATCTATCGATTCATGCATCCGCTGTTGGATCTAATCTGAGAAACAGCAGTCAGTCAGCGCAGCCGACAGAGACAGAAGGCAGGAGAATAGTGAGCGAATTTTTTCTGAGCAAATGTTCTCTGCCTTAATATGCTTAAGTTTCCTTCCTTGGTCAATTCTTAATTTGAAAGAGAAATCCGGGAGGGTAATTTTGGCAGAACTCAATTCCTTTCCAAGTCACTCTTCTTTGAGTCTTGACAACCTTCTAACTCACTGCAACAATAACATTAGCTCATGTTTGGAGGGAAGCGACGCTACATTTATTTCCACATTGCACGTAAAGAATACAAACACTGTGTCAAGACGGATAATCAGTTGATCTACATCATGAACGCATTAGTTAAATAATTCTACGAAAGTGAATGGACTTGAATGTTATTTCAAAGATATATTATGCGAGATAGACAGGATAGAAGGTGCGAAAATATTGTAAACACGCGTCACGCGCTACAAATTATCTTATTACTCTATGACTTCTACATATCTTTGCCGTCGAGTCTGTCCTTCAGAGCTCGTTCGAATTCTTTAGTAGCTTCTACCTCCTGGTATTTGGTTGTCTTTTCTTAGTTGGCCAGAGGCTGGGCGGCTGGGTGCTCGGCAAAAGACTAGCAAATAAATCAGCTTGGTCGTCGTCGAGTGAAGTCCTACTTCATGTCTTCAGCGATATAATAAATTTCAGAGTCTTCTGAGTCAACATTCATTTCGGAATCCGACGAAGTAGAAGACATTGTTACTAAAAACAGAAATCTGTTGACTGTGGAGTCCCAGCGAAAAACTTGTGCGGCGAAATCGCTACTGCACTCGTAGAAAATAGAAGACCTGACTGGGACAGCCGAAGCGTTCGTTCTCGATTTGACGTCACAGCTTACACTCTCCCCAGATTCCCCATGCGCGGTCGCGAACCATTGAAACTCGGTTTTGACGGGGCATAAAAATTCGAGGATTTAACCAAATCAAAAAATTTTTTCGCCAAATTACTCCACAAAATAAGCCTTATTATTTTAGCGAAAAAAAATTTTGGTGTTAGGTGCACTTTAAAGGTCACTCCAAAGAGCGTTTTTTTGTCATCACCGATAGAAAGTTTATATCGAGTTAGTTTTACTCACCGAAGTTTCAGTTTCTAAAGTGCATTCTATCCCAAGAAATTTGTCTCCAAAGAAGCCTAAAATTTGGCTTCGGCAGCCGCCATTTTGAAACAGTTGCTCAGCGGCTAGGTCGGGCTAGGCTGCTAAGCGTCACGTCATCTTGTTCAAGTGATTTTGTCTTGGCAAGCGTGTTTGTTTACTCGAGGTCATGGCTGATCTTCAACCTCACCGTTTTTGAGCCAGAATGTGTTCCTAATCCTGAGAATAGCGAAAACGAAAACGAAGAAGTAAAGGATCGGTTAGAAGACACATTTTGGTGTTCTTGTGAGTGATGTCAAATCGTGCCAACGTAAAGAGAGTGTGTTTGTTCCCGAGAACAGCCAGGGGAAGAAAACAAAATTCAAGGTAGAATTTTAAGCTTATACTGCATCGGTTGTAGTAAATGGAATAACAATTTTCTTTGCAAATTGCTTTAGACATTAAAAGGCAGTTCAATAAAGCAGTTACTTTTTTACGTCAACTGTTTGTATTTTTTATTTTCGCTGTGTCTTAAATGTCCGGCAGCCGGACAAGGTCTTAAATGGACTAAATGCCCGGCAGTCAGAAATGTTCACAGAATTTTCCACCTAAAGATTCTTTCAAACTTCTTGATGTTTCTTTAGAAATGCATGAGCGATTCCAAAAATTATGTTAGTGTGCAAGATGACGAAATAACCGAGCTTGTGCATACTATGAAAATCGAGGTTGACTAGCAATAGAGTTATTTCAGTAGAGTTATCTATGACTTAGAGTTAGATTGAACGACTGCCAAAATCCTGAATTCAAGATTTTGGGACTGCCCAAATCCTGAATTCAAAATTTTGGACTGCCAAAATCCTGAATTCAAGATTTTGAACTGCCAAAATCCTGAATTCAAGATTTTGGACTGGCCGAAAATCCTGAATTCAAGATTTTGGACTGCCAAAATTCTGAATTCAAGATTTTGAACGGCCAAAATATTGAATTCAAGATTTTGGACTGCAAAATCCAGAATTCAAGATTTGCACGGCCCAAATCCTGAATTCAAGATTTTGAACGGCCAAAATATTGAATTCAAGATTTTGGACTGCCAAAATCCTGAATTCAAGATTTTGGACTTGCTAAAATCCTGAATTGGAAGACCAAAATCCTGAATCAGTTCAAGGTTTTGGAAGGTCAAAATATTGAATTCAAGATTTTGGAAGGCCAAAATGCTGAATTCAAGATTTTGGAATGCCAAAATCTTGAATTCAGTATTTTGGTTTTCCAAAATCTTGAATTCAGGATTTTGGCCTTCCAAAATATTGAATTCAAGATTTTTGCAACTCTAACTCCACTTTATAGCTGTCCCCTGTAAATCGACATGTGCTTGACCGTTAAAAAATTTACGCTTACATCGGCAGTAACGAGATATTTAACGAATTGCTACAGAAAGCTTCCTTTGAACCTAATGAGCAGATGCGATATTTGTTTGGAATAGCCAACTCGTAAAAAAATATTTATTATTTCTATATTCTGTGGAAAAAAATGTTAATTTTCCGGGAAAATGCCGCTAAAATGCTCAAGGCTTTTGCGTCACTAAAATGTTAAAAAAATGCTAGCATAATCATTACAAAAGCTAACTGGAGCCGGGTGTATAACGAACATAGGGAGCTTAAGGAAACTATGTCATTGAGCAAAACGGTTTAACTAGCAAAACAATGTCAATGCACGTGCGTTATAAATTTGGTACATGTCTTAGCCGCAATCTGTGAATCGACAACGTGAAATGATCAAGTTCCTGGGTGTTATGGAGAACGGTAAAGCTTGCAAACTAAGTTTTCGTATCTCCTCTTGGAAAAGAATCCTGTATCAGATATATCTTTAGCTTAATTTAGCAAGTTAAAGACTGATAAGCACACCTAACATACATACAGTTCTAGATCATTTTGAAATTCCAAGACTTTATTTTCATTTTTTACTAGACGTAGCTTGGCATCCCTAAAGTATTTATTACAGCATTTGAGAGCGTTTTGTAGGGGTATTAAGTTGCAGCCCTTTGGTTTATCTTCTTGAAAATCATTTCTATGTTTATTAAATGAAGTGACTGAGCATTTTACAGCAATTTTTCCTTTCAGTTTACGAAAAATAGAAAGGTTTGCTCCTCTTTAAAAAAAGATAGTATAATTAATGATTTGCAATTGACTGTTATGTCACGAACTATTTTTATGCAGTCACGTCTCAAGTTTCAGTATAAGACGTCAACGGATATCATATTACAGTCATTATACAAAACAAACGAAATTTAAAGCATTCTACACAATCTTGCGTCACCATAAAGAAGAAATCAATCTGGAGAAAAGATTTGTATTGACATGATGAGGGTTTCCAAGAAAATGGCTGTAATTATTTTCTTTTGCTTTGCTTCAGGTAAGACTTCAGTTTTTCGAGCTTGAATTCAAAACACACAGAAGTATAAACCTTTCTAGAACTGAGTCCATTAACAAAAAATAAATATTGCCATATTGGTAATTTAAAGCGCCCAATATTGAAGAAAGGCAGTACGCATGTTTTGCAAGCATAACTTTCATTTCACAGAGATGTTGGGCAACAAAGTGGTATTGTTAAAGAAATGTCTTAAGCTGGGAAACTCAAATCTCTGGCCAAATTAAGAAATCACTCAATTCCCTGAGCACTCGGCCACAATGGTGCCTATTTGCACACTGCACATCTGCTTAATATGAAATTTAAGCCGCTTTGGATCTGACGACTGTGAAAGAAAAATGAGATTTCCATTCGTGTATTGTACCTTGAATAAGAAGTACGTTTTTAATTAGGTTTTTAATTTCTATGAACGAGATATAAATTGTTGATTACCAGAAAAATATATAAATAAACTTGGGTTTGTTCCATCATGATACAGCATTTATTCACACCTGTATTAGGTATTCCCTTGTTATATAAATTTGCAATCTCAAAGTCACACTCCTTGGTTTAAAACTTTCTCTTCGTTCAATTTTACCATAACCCACGGTGCCCTACATATAACACCTGCTTGATCTTGCTTGGCGAAACAAGATCGTATGTTTTTTTTTGTATTAAAATGGAACATTACTGCCACTAGGTTCTTAAACCACTAGGTTCTAACACGCCGGGGTTTTTACGGTCTTGTATCAAGCCTTGCTTTAATTTGGACTTTCTTCAGTATAACCGGTTCGAGGCTGCATGGAACGGAGTGCTTTTAGTCGCTTCTTCCCGCATGCGTGACATTCTGTCGACGAAACCATGGACGCGCTTAATATAATTAGGAAGCTCCATTTTCTTATTATAAATAAATAATTAGCCGCTTGCTATATTTTGAGGCGATCAACACTAATTTTATTGAGAAAACGGCGACCCTTGACTCTTTGCGAGTGTTTTATCGCAGACTTCATTTGTAGAATCGTAAAAATGAAAGACTCTTGTTTTTCTACCCTTTCTGTAGCCTGTTTTACATATGGCCATTAGCCGCTCATGTGGAATTTATTATGCTATAATTTATCGTGAAAACAGGAAGTTCTAGACCACTAGTAAATATTACCACCTCGTTTTCTATTAAATTTATTTACTCGTCATTTTTGTTAGCGAAGGTTTAAAATGGGATTGTGCGTGTTTTCAGCATAAGCAATCTAATAACGCAATCGATATCTGAAATTAAGAAGTCTATTCAATTTTGCCGCATTCATATGTTTGTTCAACAGCACAAATGAAACGGCTTTTTTCGATTAGATAAGAACACGCATGTATTGAAAAATCCGGCCGCAAATAAGATTAATTATCAAACATTTTCAAATATATTTTTTCTAGCTTTGAAAGTGTTATTATGACGGCTTTCCCCTAGCATAATCTCTTGGTTTGATGGTAATTTGTAAACTACAAGAAACACCCTTTGTACGATGGCATAATTCCTCCTAAACGTGTACGCCGAAGGCTCAGTTTGCAGCCTTTTAGTCGTGTCTCAAGCGTCTAATGTATTCAATTCAATAATGTGGATTTTATGCTAACAGTGTGGATGGGTGTGGAGTCAATGACAGAGACCCAGTCCCTGCGCTCGATACTGAACCAGTTCAACGGTACAAGAAATGTTTATGTCGACCCCGCGGCCAAAAAAAGGGCACGTGACTACATCGTGAAATCGTTCATGGACAACGGACTGCACACATGGACTGAAGAATTCCCTAGCAACCAAGAGAAGGTAAACGCAAAACGTGTTTCACATAGTCTGCCTGGGGGAAGCAAACGAGCAGGAAAATAAACATTTTTTTTTTTTGCAAGTTCATGCAGTTCTTCCTCCGCTAGAGAGACATCTTTGAGTCGATCCCAAAAAAAATCATACCGTCCACTCTCGAGAGTCCAAAGAAAAAAAAAGTATTCAGGTAGCAAAACTGAAGATAGTAAAACTGACTAGGCTAGGCTAGACTAGGCTAGACTAGACTAGACTAGACTAGACTAGAATAAAAGCTTTATTTTAGTGTCAAACCATGTAGCCTGGGAGAAAACCATACTAATACGACATACACGTCTGGTGTGTACATGTTATTTATTTCAGACTACAGAGAAACAAAGTTAATTACACGCCAGTGCCTGCATGCCCACCTGGTGAATATAACACGCGCTGAAACACTGAAAGAGTAACGGACTGGATCTCGGAGGGAAGCCTCCTCATGTAGAGCTTTGTTCAGTAGTCCTCTTCCCCTGAGAGCGCGCTCAAAGTTTTAGATAAGCTGAGTCTCCCGCCTTTTATCATACCTTGTTAGGTTTGCAACAGTGGCCGTTTTTATACTTAAAACTTATTATTCGTCTTGACGAACTTAGACAAACATTTGTAGTTCGTCTGGTTGTGCGTTTCCAGTATAAAGACGGAAACAATACGTATTATGCGTCTAGACGAACTATATCTCGTAGTGTGTCGTTCAAGAGGCACTTAGAAGGATAATTCGTCTAGATGCATAATGTGTCTTATGCTCGTCTTCATACTTAAGAGACATAATCAGACGATCTATAAATTTTTGTCCAAGTTGGTCCAGACGGATAATGCGTCTTTAGTATAAAAACGGCGAGGACACGTTACCCTTCTGGACGGAAAGTGCGTCCTCTAGCATAAAAACGTCCAGTGATGAACCGGCTGACTTGTCACAAATCATGCGTTCTTCTGCTTTCTTCTTGCTTTATTAGTATCCAGGAGTGAACGTGGTTGGCCGTCTGCCTGGTCGCTTCACCGGAACTAGTGATGATAAGATGGTTTTGATTGGTTCCCACTATGACACGGTCCAGACTACTCCTGGTGTTGACGATAATGGCTCCGGAATGACCGCTTTACTGCAGACTCTTAAGCTCTTCACCAATCCAGGTCAGCAGTTTAATGAGTGCATTTATAGGAACAAAAGGTTTCATTAGCCTTAGTCCCATTGCAGTTGCGTTTAAATTGTATTGTTAAATCAAACTTAAAGCAGCTTTTGCAGGAAAACTCACCAAAGGTGAAAGACATTGTTGATTGATTATGCGTTTGTTAACGTCATCAGAAATTTCCATTTAACTATTTAAACCTGCAAGTGGTTTTTCTAAACATGTATTCCACGCTGGTTTCAACTGCAAACGTAATGCGAGGTAGCAAATAACATATGACTCGCAGCAGGCGGGTGGAATAGAGTTCATGGAGCATAGGTAAGAATAAGGCCATGACTTGGACAATTTTTGAATTAAAATTATTGGGCAGTGTAAAACGCAGACTGCAGACTACAGTTTGCAAACTGAGGGAAAAAAGCAGACCGGCTGAAGAAAAAATGTAGACTGCAGTCCTCCGCTATGCAGTGACTGCTTAATTTACAAGTCCCTGCACAGATATTTACGTGGAATTAGAAGAAATGTGGTAAGCCAAACCAGAAGCCCATCATTTTGAGTGTACAACTACCCCACATTCCTATCACGGCGTTTTCACTGACCGATCTACTTCTAGTGTGAATTTACCGCGAATTCAGACCCCGCAGGAACCTCAGTGAACAATCACAAGCGCGGACTTAATTTTTAACTGATGTCATCAATTGACCGGAAGATTGAAAACAAAAAGAGGAAGTTTTTCATTACCGATGCGTCCTCATATAGACCGGAACTGCCCAGTTCGTGGGAAAAGAAGCCTAACAATTACTGAACCAGTCTGTAAACATGTCGTGACATGATGGGCTCCTGGACAAATATAATGTCTATAATTCGCTTGCACTATTTTTTCGTTACTATTTTTTACTATTTTACTGCAGTCTGCAGACTACAGACTGCAGACTGCAGACTGCACTTTACAGATTACAGGCTGCAGTGGACCTCAGGCCGTAGATTATAAGGGACGTTGACTGAGGACTACTGGCCTCAAATCTTGAATACCGCATAGTTTTATCCGACACAACTCCTTGTCGTATTGAAATTAAGACTCTTTGACCACGTAAAAGACGATATGGGTATGTGCTGACAGTGTAACCCTCACGTTCACTCGAAGATGACCAAGGAAGGCATACTGAGGTATGATTACATGGCATATTTGGAATTAAATTTATGATGGCTGCCTTCCTAGCAACGTTCCGGCCGCAAACTGTAAGCAAAACGGAAACAAAATGCTTGCCTCATTATAGGATCACAGAAAACGTCGTAAAGACAAAACTACTGACAAGTTCTTGCTTTATTTTTGAACTTTTTTTAATAATAATCTTTTATTAGGAGGCTTCCATCACATAACGTGGTTTTCAGAAAGGTCCTATAAAGATTAAATATACAAAAGGTTAAAAAGTACTATATATAAGACAAACTTACAAACTGATAAGAAAATGCAATTAAAACTAGAGATCTTGAGGGCGTACCCTGGCATGTTATTGAAAATTAAGATAACATTGATGATGCCGTATGCACTTGGAACAAGTTATTTGCGGATTCTCACGCGCCGGTAAAAAGACACAGAGTGCCGGGCGTATTGTTGCCTTGGATGAAAACCAAGATAAATGAAGCGATCCAAGACCGTGATTATCATCACCGTAAGGCTATCAGATTAAACTCGTCTTTCCACTGGACCAAATACAGAAGGCTTCGAAATTTGGTGAACGGTGAAATAAAGTCTGCCAAGACCAATTATTATTGTAACTTAATCAAAGAAGCCAAGGGAGATTCAAGTAAATTACGGACGACTGTAAACGAAGCGTCATCTCGTACCGTCAAGTCTTCTAGTCCACAATGCATTGTCGCTGACGGAGCTCATTATACATCTCCACGGTCTATCGCTTCTGCTTTGAACTCTCACTTTGCATCAATAGGAAAGATTCTAGCTGACAAAATAAGACCCGTAGCTCAGCCTGTGTATTTCACAACTGTCAGTGCGAAAAGGATAGAGGCTAACTGAAGTCAATCTGTTGTCAAATGATCGCTAAGTTTAAGGTGAAACATTGCTATATCTAGTAAACAGTATGCCTTCCTTGGTCATCTTCAAGTACACTTGAGAGTTATACACTGCCGGTCAACACATACCCATATCGTCTTTCAGGTGGTCAAAGACTCATAGTTTCAAAACGACGGGGATTTGTGTCGGATTAAGCTCCACGGTCTTCAAGATTTGCGGCCAGCAGTCCTCAGTCAACGTCTTGTAATCTACGGTCTGAGGTCCACGTTATGCAGTCTGCAATCTGTAGCCTACAGTCTGCCGTCTGCAGTCTGCATTCTCCAAATGTCAGACACCGCCTGTGCGGGAGGTCGAGGGTTCGAGCCCCAGACCGGACCAACACTCAGGGTCTTAAAATGACTGAGAAAAATCTGTTGCCTTTGTAATTATATCTCCAAATGGGTAGACGTTAAAGTCTTCTCGGATAAGGACTATAAACCGTAGGCCCCGTCTCCTGCTTCTTCAGTGTTACATGGTTAGCAGGGGACGTTAAAAAACCCACACTCTTGTCGAAAAGAGTAGGGCACGTAGTTCCCGGTGTTGTGGTCTGGCCTTGTCTCTCGAGTTGGTGCTTTACATAGGGTTAACCTCGTTGCACCTTTCCCCCTTGCCGGACAGAATTGTCCAAGAAAAAAACATTTATGATTATGACTAAGGCGAGCTCCGGGGGGGGGGGGGGGGGGGACGAGCTTGCCGGCAGATGACGGCTCAGTTGCCATCTAAGATCTCTAATAAACTGCCGCTGAGCGAGCAGCAACATAATCAGAATTTATGAAGAATATTTAAGAAGCGAGTACGAATTCTCGCATTAATCACTTTTTACCAGAGTGCATTGCATTTAACCAGAGTGCACTGCGCCACTTTATACCAGAGTGCATTGCTCGACGAACAAAACGAAGATGTCACATGCACCGTCAAGCCGTCTTCCTTTTTCGCGTGGAGTTCAGTAGTGGCAGTTTGCCTTGAAGTTCGCTGTAAAACGATGTGAAGGAGATTGCGCTTGACTTTCACAACTCTTGCTTTTGTTCTTAATGCAGTATGTGAAAGTTTGTAAATCTGAACGTTAATGGTGACATCTTAGTATTAAATTTAGTATTTCATTTCTTAGCAGTCGTTACCAAGACTCTGGATTAATAACTCCGGTGAAGACAAAGGAGAACCGTAGAACGCGCTAATTTCATATATAAGGCCGTCTATTCCTTTTCATCCAAACATGAATTTAAGCTAAAGATTTATAGGATTTTCACACATCACGATGGACGCGTCCTCGACACAGTCCGTCAACGTTCTAGAGAATTTATAAGTTAGATTTCTGATCGTACAATTTCCACCTCTTTCGCCTGATTTTCGCGATCTGCTAAAGGGGAAGTTGATGTGTATCGTTTTATGTCCAAATATAGTTCAGATGGCTATGTGCTTTTTTGTCTCGATTCCTTGTCACACCTGGCCATCGATGCTTCATCATGCATGGAGTTGATGCATACAAGGACAGATTTTAAGTTAGGCCCGTTTCAAACGCCGTGCTTAAGTCGTGCCGAACTAAATTCATTATTTAAGTTCGACTTTGGTGCGGCTGTAGCATTGCGTTTGAAACCATTTAAGAATTAGGTTCGACTCTGCCGTGTAGCACGGCAAGCTCTGTCGTGCTACCCGACTTTGGCACGGCATGGTTTCAAAAGGCGTGCTATTATATTGCCGTGCCGAACTAAATGAGTAAATAACTAAAATTATCATTTTGGATTTATCCGTTGGACCGCAGGTTCGTAATATCGTCTCTTTTTTAAACGCCCAGTGAGTGAATTAAGCTTGACCATGGCTCGACGTTTGAAACCAAGTCATGCCAATGTCGTGCCACAGTCGAGCCAAATTTAATTTAGTTCGGCACGCCTTTAGCACGGCGTTTGAAACCGGCCTTACACACAACGATTTGACACTACCCAGCTAAGAAATAAAGGTTCATTTAAGACTTGGAACGCACATGCAGATGAATCACTCCGTAAAATGTGTCACTGTCGACAGAATGTGCCGCAGCGTTACTATCTTTTAGATACTCTAGTTTAAACAAGAAGTTGAGACCAGCTAATTATTATCTTCTTTGTTAAAACGAACCAAAGTAGATTCCATATATCTATAAAAACGTGACATTTCCAACACTCCCTCCGTATTGAGCATTCGGGGTTCGAGCCCTGACCGGAGGAGTTGTTTTATGTTCTTAGGCAAGACATTTACAGTGTAACGAACTCAACCGGGGCCAGCCAACGTTTTTCAGCCAATCACAAGACTGACGAGTTCAGAACAAAAGAATCGGAGTTCGTTCATTTCGGACTGACTGCATGGGAATTGATGCGAAAGGCAATGTGAAAGTGGATTGCGACGCTTCTATTTACGACGAAATGTTGTTCATTTTCATCACCGGAAAGGCAAATAAATAATTTCTGTATGGCGGCCCAATTTTCTGTATGGCGGCTCGTAAGAATTTAAGCTTTTTGAGAAAGTCACTCGCGCAAATTGATTCCAAATTAAACTCGAAACCGTGTGACTACCTACACATAATGCCCAGTAATATGTAGTAAGGATGAGAATACTTCTGTTCGAATTAATGTTACAGGTTGTAAAAATTGATCGGCTTACAAAGTTGTAGCTGGTCATGAAACTCTGTTTTGTCGACCTTCGCGTCAACTGCTGGCGATCCGTTATAACAGGCAACTCGAAATATTTTATTTAGCCCCTCATTGTTTCAGTATTTTTGAGTCCAATAGACCCTATACAAAAATGGCTTCCTTTAAATTATTGTTTTGTTCATATTCAAAATAGCTTCACTAACCTCGTTCGGGATAACAAATTTTTTACAATTTTTGTCTCAAAAACGAGGTTAGTGTGGCTAATTAAAATATGAACAAAAGAATGATATTAAGGTAGCCATTTTTGCCTCGGGTCTATACTGATATATAGTCCGTTTTGTCTTCAACATTGCAGTCATTCCGAACATAATGCATATTTCATATTACAATGTAAGTCTGTCAACATTCGCGACCGTCGAGCGACCGTCAAGTCGTTCGGAAAATATAAGTCGAATTTGCGTTGAATGTCTTTTTTCTTCAGTCAAGCCATCATTGGAAAATGTATATGTGTTTGGTCCGTTCAGTTAGTTTTGAAAATCCGCGCGTGGCGCCTAACAGTGAATATTCAGTTGTCTCTTCGTTGATGGAAATAAACAACTTTTCACCGCAAGTTCCTCATTTGCGATTGGTCCGAAATGAGCGAACTTCGATTCTTTTGTTTTGAGCTCGTCTTGTGATTGGTAGAAAAAGGTTGGGTGGCCCCAGTTGAGTTCGTTACACTCCACTGTAACTCTCAGAGTGTCTCTCTCCACCCAGGTGTATAAATGAGTACCAGCGAATTTAATGCTAGGGATAACTCTGCGATGGACAAGCATCCCATTCAAGGGCAGTAGAAATACTAACTTCACGTTCGCATAACCCTTATCATGTTTATTTCTTTTCAGACAAAGTAAACTGTTCACGTAACCATACTATCCTGTTTGTGGCTTTTGACTTGGAAGAGAAACAACCTAAGTCCGGCTGCTCTGGAAACTGTTCGTGCCCAGGTGGAAAATGCGGCAGCGGTTTCTTCGTCAAAAACTTGACTCAGTATCTGAAGAGCACTGGAGCGGGTTTTCAAGGGGCCTTCATTCTAGAAACAATTCTTAACTACAACAACACAAAGCATTCCCAGATTTTTCCAGACGAACTTAAGGTCTATCTAAGCAAAGCGTACACAAAAATCTCGCAAAATATGTTCAGAGGCGACTTCTTGGCTTTGATTGGGCGAGAAGTTGATGACAAAAAGCTTCTCAGTGCGGTTTCTAACACTTTTAATATAAATGGCAAGTAATTTTGTGCAAAACTTCTTTCTTGATAGATCGTTTTAGGTATAATTACTTTCTAATAAGTCTTATGCATGATTACGTCATACGCTCAATATTCACCACCAAGCTTCGTTTGCGAGAAATTCTGTCAACGGCCTTAGGTACCTTCGTGTTGTTTTCACAAGGGTATTTTTTTCAACTTTGCAGCTTTGGGAATTTGTTCAGGATAAAATTGTCAAATTGCATTTCCAAAGCGAGGCTTGCTGGTGAAATTTGCTTCTCTGATGCCATCAAACAGGCTATTCCCTCAAGGAGATGCGACTGCAGGGCATCATGGTATTTGTATCCATCATCGGATGTTTGTTTTGATGAACACAACTACCATGATTCCCTGCGGGCGTGTCTTATAGTGAGATGTGCCTGCAATGAATCATGGTAGTTGTATTCATCATCTTGGACGGGATATTTGTTTTGATGAATACAACTACCATGATTCCATGCAGGTGTGTCTTATAGTGAGATGTGCCTGCAGTGAATCATGGTTGTTGTATTCATCATCTTGGACGGGATATTTGTTTTGATGAATACAACTACCCTGGCTCCCTGCAGGTGTGTGTTATAGTGAGATGTGCCTGTAGTGAATAATGGTTGCTGTATTCATCATCTTGAACTGGATATTTGTTTTGATGAATACAACTACCATGATTCCCTGCGCGCGTGTCTCATAGAAGGAATTGGACATTGCAGCGTAAACTACACGCTCACTTGCAAATGGAAAACGCTTTGACTATGATAATGACAATGAAAATTTATTGTGAAATACACTTAGCCATGTAGGTTATACATTAGCTTTAACATAGACATCGAGAAGGCTTTACCTACTTTCCTAGTTAGTGCAGAATGCGTTCATTAAAATCAGTGTTTTTTATGTTCTCAACAGAAACCTCCAAAGCTATTACACTTGGCATCCCCTTTCCGTTCAGCGGTAGGCCAAGCCTCTGGATAGAAAACATCAGAAATAAGCTGCAAGATTTCTTCCGTTCAGACCATTATTACTTTTGGGATGCTGATCCCTCGTTACCAGCAGTCTTCCTTACAGATACCGCGAATTTCCGGGGATACATGCAACAGTGTTACCATAAGGATTGTGATGATATGAATCAAGTGACCCCGGAGATGATGATGTTCTTGGGGCGAACGTCGGCAAAAATGGTGGAATTGGCCTCAAGCACGAACAATGAAGCTTGTCAAATGAAGAAAGCCGGTAGGTTAATATGAATTTGTTTTAGTCTTGAGGTTTTGCCGAGTAATAGACCACTTTCGATGTATTTAAATTCAGCTTGACAGTGAGGCCTAGAGGACAAAAACAAAGAAATGAATAAACAATGGTCATATCAGTTCCTTTGTTGTGTCCCGTCTAAGCCTCGCTGCCATGCGAGGCTGCCATGCGAGTGGACTGGAACGAGCTCACAAATGAGGCTAATGAGGGGAATCATCAATGTAATGCATTACCCTTTAATATCCCGCTCGATGAGCCTCAATGATTGGAAGCTAGTTCCAGTTCTCTGCCCTGGGACTCAGGCAACGAATGACTGACAGGATTTAAGGCTTGGAACTCCCAGCGGGTCTTATAATAAATAATAATATAATAATAATATTAATAATAATAAATAATAAAATAATTAATAATAATCGGATAAAAGAAAGAAAAGAAAAACGAGTCATAACCATGAAATCGTATTATCTAATAAACTGTTATAATAATAATAATAATAATAATAATAATAATAATAATAATAATAATAATAGTAATGACAGTAATAGCAATCAAGTTTTGATAGGTAATAGTAATAGTAAATACTATAGTAATAGTTGTAATAGTAATACTAATAGTATAATAGTACTAGTAATAGTAATAGTAATAGTAATAGTAATAGAATAGTAATAGTAATAGTAATAGTAATAGTAATATAGTAATAGTAATAGTAATAGTAATAGTAATAGTAATAGTAATAGTAATAGTAATAGTAATAGTGATAGTGGTAGTGATAGTGGTAATGATAGTGGTAATGATAGTGGTAAATGATAGTGGTAATGATAACGATAACGATAACGATAACGATAACGATAACGATAACGATAACGATAACGATAACGATAACGATAACGATAACGATAACGTAACGATAACGATAACGATAACGATAACGATAACGATAACGATAACGATAACGATAACGATAACGTAACGATAACGATAACGATAACGATAACGATAACGATAACGATAACGATAACGATAACGATAACGATAACGATAACGATAACGATAACGATAATATAATAACAAACAATCTTTAGGAGGAAGCACCCGTCACGTAAATTCGCCGTTTTCAGAGAGGTCCTCCATAAGTATTAAAATCTAAAATGAGAAATACAAATGTCACAGATCTAAAAGTTACTAAAAACTACGCACTGTCCTAAAAACTATTACAAATAATTATCTATCAACAGTCTAGAAAAAAGCAAGCCTGGACAGTACCAGGGGTGTTATTCTCATTTTCATCCTCCAGGAAAACATATACGCAACGCCCGTGAATATAACCTCAAAATATTTGCTAAGAACTGAATACCACGTCTACAATTGGGAATTTAACAAGCGGAATGTGGTTAAGCGTGGTCTGTACTCTTATCGAAAACTATACGTGTCATCACAGTGGTCAAAATGTTGTGGACTCACGAGGCACAGCACACGCGTTAGACTTTCCTTTCAAAAACGTTTGCAAACGCGCGCTCAACATGCAGAAACAATACAGAAAAATGTATTGGAAAAGAGTAATGACGCGGATACTCGTTGTCGATAAAAGTACAGACCACGCGATAAACCACATTTCGATTTGTTTTTTTACTACAATATCAATATTGGTGTCTTAACACCATGTTGCGATGATGATGATTTTGTTATTTTTTAAAATTATTTTATTTATTTTTTTTTCCGATTAACTTTTATTCACACTTGTAAACTTATAATACAATACTGACAAAGAATTTACCTATAGCACGTTAGTTACAATACATTACTTACAATACACATGCTTACCATAAACTAACCTACAATACGTTTTATTATTTTATTATATTTTTTTTTCTTCAACATCAACAATACGCGCTACATACACGATGATGATGATGATGATCAATGTCAAAGAAAATGTTTTTTTTCAGAGCGCGAGCTGAAAAAGGCATTGCTCGACACATTGACGCGAGCAGCATGGTATGGACTCTTATCGACAATGGCAAATTAGCCAATCAGATTGCGAGATTAGCAGCAACGGTGGTAAAGAAATTCTAACCGGTATATGAAATTCGGGGAGCTGATTTTCAGACTAAAGCGTTAATTTCTGGCCAAGTAAATGAAATCTTAAAAGATTTTCCTCGTTTTATTCTTTTAACTTTATAATAAATCAACAGAGTGTGGTGAAGATAAAACAGCTAACGAGGGAGAATTCCAGACCCCGTACTTCAACCACACAGTACCCTAACAACGCGGACTGCGCATGGACCATCACAAAGGTCGCTGAAGAGAACGATCTCTGGCTCACGTTTACAGAGTTCGATTTGGAGGACAGTATTAACTGTACAGCAGACTATGTTGTTATTCGGGATGGAAAGGATAATAACGCACCGTTGATTGGTAATTACAGTAAAATATAATAACACAAACAACAACAACAACAACAACAACAAAAAAAACCTTATTTACACTGGATGGAGCAGTTCGGATTTGAGCCCTAACTCCTGTGCAATAAAATGTAAATGTAATTTGTTTACGCACGGAGTGCTCACCAAGGAGTTCACGACAACTCGTTCTGAAATGTCCGTGCATTCCAGAATCGAATTGGAATTTGGAAATGATGGTTTTTAAGGAGAGAGGAAACCGGAGTACCCGGAGAAAAACCTCTCGGAGGAGAGTAGAGAACCAACAACAAACTCAACCCACATATGACGCTGGCTCCGGAATCGAATCCGGACACATTGGTGGAAGGCGAGCACTCTCACCACTGCGCCATCCTGCTCCATCCTTGCGACATCCCCTTGTTATGTTCTTGTCGATTCTTAAACAATACATTTGAACTTACAGAACTCCATGCAATATAAACGTAGTTCAAGGCCGACATGCCACTAAGAACCCTCTGCTTTCTCCGGTCCTTTGGTTCAAGTAATGATTCCATTTTCACGGCTTTCACTTTCTTTGTATCCAGTCCAGTGACTTCATTATAATCCCATTGTAGGAAAATATTGTGGAAAGACTTTACCAGAACCCGTGAAAGCCTCGGCCCAGTCCCTGTATATCATGTTTCACTCGGACGAGCTGGACGCCTTCAAAGGTTTCAAGCAGAGTGGGGTTCGACTTATAATGATGGCACGAAGACACCAGGACCGACCCAAGGACCACCTACCATTAAGGGTGCTGCACATGGTAAGGGTGTTTGCTTAGTGAAAAATTGTGATGTCACTGTTATTTGTGGCTAAAGCTAAGCTGACAAGATAAAAAAAAAACTGGAATTAAACAAGGTAAAAAGTCGGAGGGGATCGAATTTAACTCCTGACACCAAGAGCACTGCATTAAGATTTTGCTTGTTTGCCTCCAAACATGAGTTGTTTGGTTTCTGTTGAACGGCCTTCAACGTTTTACCCTATATTAGAGAGATTTTGTATTGATAAACCATCATAAAGTTTTTAAAAAGAAGTCACTAAAGAGAGAGTTAAACTTGTTCGAAAAGCGCCACCTTTTGAGGAGGTTGCGAAAATCAGCTTGTTTATCGTGAAAGGTGTAGCTCTGTAAATCAGTCAATCAAATCAACCAATCAACCAATCAATCAATCAATCAATCAATCAATCAATCAATCCAATCAATCAATCAATTAATTAAATAACGTTTATTAAGTGAAGATGACACTTTTACAGCAAAGCTAACAAAGCATGTCAACTGAAAAATGTGAACGATTTTAACAACGTTTTTCATTTGGAGGGGAGTGAGGTGGAGATACAAGCTGACCACCAAAGGATGAACTTACAGCATTATGAAAGTTCATTATGAAAGTCCTAGACTGCCACTGTATACGCCAAGTATTAATTACGTTTATAATATTTTTTTTTTACGTAACAGATAACCATTCCAGTGATTTTGCACCTCATTGGCTTTCTTGCCTTGACGTCATTGGCTGATCGGCCTGTAAACCAACAGAAGCCTCGGTTTGCTTTTTTCTCGTAGTTTTAAGTATTATTTCAATAATTTGCTATAGTTAGTTAAGTAATGAAAAGGGAAAGGGGGCGGGGGTAGAAGTTAGATATGAACTAGATTTTGAGTGCTTGATTCGGATTATCTATAATTATACGTTAAATTCTTTTCACGAGTGTCCGAAGTGTACCTCGCCGAAAACTTAACATTACTCCTTACAAAAGGAAACACAAGTGGTAGGCAAATTTATATTAACGTAAGCTGTTGTAAAAATAAGAAAGAACGATGCTAAACATTAACCAAATAAATGCTGAAATGCAACTTCAAAAAAGAAAAGCCCTGTTGTTAAAACACTTTTTGTCGCTGTTTACCCTGTTCCCCGTTGTTAAGCTTTAAAATGTAGTTGTTGGTGTTCTTCTTTAATAAAAGAGATAGAGCCCTAAAACTGAAGTCCTTGTATCTGGCGGGAATGACGCAAATTTGACTATAAAATGTTTAAGCAAGCAACCGGAACGATGATCCTGCTGGTATAGGCTGGATCGCAATTTGAGCAGCACGTGACATTACCATATCTGGACCTTTGCGCTTGTCTGCAGTGACAGGCCCAGACCGCAGAACTTCGTTCGCGAGCTATGGCATCATTCGGTATCTGGGAAGCCAATTATAACCCTCCTCAATCGTAACATATCGTAGCTCAAATCGTACACACCCTTATTCTTTGGCCATATCGTAGCTCATCCTCGGAGGCCCATGGGCAGGTTAATGAGGGTTGGGGGGGGGGGGGGGGTGGGGAAGGGGGTGATGACAAAGTCAAAGCGGAATGAAAAAAAAATCTGTCAAGGAGGAGTTGGGGAGAAATTAGCGAGGAGCCCCTGAGGATGGTGTGTTACCGCGTCAGTTCCAAACACTCAGAAAAATCCTTTGTATTATTTTGCCGATTGGCGGACAGCAGGTTCACGGCAGTCCGTTCTGTGCATTTTAGTACGAAGCCTTGACAAAAGCTTGCTCGTTCGCCATATATGTCCTGCTTGTACAAAGAATAACAATGAAGCAAAAGATACTCAGGAACTC
>JAHPZR010027997.1:0-22978 GCA_019787425.1 Platygyra sinensis
ATTTGTTTTAAGACTTGGCGATTACGAAATAAAAAGCAATTTGACGTAATCTATTATGTATACAAAATGAAGTTATTTGTTTTGTTGCTATGCTATACGAATTGTGATTGGTCAAACCTGGCTCGAGCGCCGCTCCTCGTTGAATAAAAACGTACAGCGAAAGCAGAATTGAGCTGCGAAATCTTCAAAATATTCACTTGTGTGGTATATACTAACTTTTATGTTTTGCTTTCCTGAAGAATTAGGTCTGTTGTAGTTTTTGATAAGTGTGTTGATATGTATATTTTTAATAATTTGCTTCGAGCCCTAGATACAGAAGGCTCCCGCTTAAATTTCTGAGTCTCAAAGGAAATAAATTTGGTTCTTAAATATCTGGCAAAAGGAAATATATACTATAGAGATTTCACTTCACCGACAATTCGTAGCGTGTAGAGGTGGTCGTTGGTTCGAGTCCCGTTTAAGTATATATGAATGTTTTATAGGCTTTAACTTCGCAACTTCTTACTTTGCGTGCATAACTTCGATGATCAATGCCGTCTTTCTCCTAGTTCAAATATATTATATTTTATAAACTCACTTGTGTTAAAATAGCAGTTTAAACAATTCTGAAACTTACCTTAGTAGAGGCCCTTGCCTTGAATTTCTCGTTGGAGGATAAGCATACACTGTTAAAAAATAATAATATGGTAAGGTAATTGATATAAAGAGAAATTGATAAACCCTTGATGCGCTCCGAAAGCTGTAAATTGGCGTAGAATTCGTAAAATAATGTGGATAACGTGGAATAAGTTTTCTTTCTCGACGGAACTCGTCATTTTCTTCTAATCTGAGATAAGTTTATCATGTTGAGAACAAGTCACTGTTGTTACAACAGTCTTAGTGTAAGGGGGAAGGGTAAATCCTGTTGTATTACATTCAACATAACACGATATACAAAAACACGCTATATACAAAAACTAAATTAACTTTCCATGCTATTAAACTGTTTTAAGTTGGTTCGAAACTTTTTCCAGTACTTTCCAAGATTATATTTTTATGGATCATTGCAACCACTCTACATCATGGAATCATGGAATCAAAAAACTCTCCAATCATTCATCAGCATGCTGCTGTCAGTTGTGCGACATAATAACTAAACATAGCAACAATATAACCTGATAAAAACCACTCTTATTTTTGCTATAAGCCCTTATAAGTCAAAAGTGGGCTTGGTAACCCCCAACTTTTATTATAGAATTGTAATAAGCATGGCATACAAGATGCAATTGTTTGCTAAGTTAAAAAAAATCTCTGTAGTGGGTTCAGAGCTACCCTTAATTTTTATATAGGGTTCAATTTACAACATCACCGTAACGTCTCTATATGAAGTTATAGTTCACCAACTAAATTTTCGTTCAAAAACTGATCACGTGGTACGATCTCGCGCGGGCACTATCTGTCATTAAATATAGACAGGACGCTGCCCGCGCTCTGATTGGTCAAAAATCCATGTTTTATCAGAGTATGAAACATAGAAAAAGCGTCTTTTATTGATTTGCGCATGTAAAATCTATATTCTAAAGCAAACGAAGAAGCCTAAGCTGTGTTTTTACACTGTAATAAAACACTCCGGTCATTTGAGAACACTCGAGAAATGTAGAAACACTCGCCTGCGCTCGTGTTTGCTACATTTCCCTCGTGTTCTCAAATGACCATCGTGTTTTATCACAGTGTAATACACGGCTTAGGCTTCTTTATTTGTTAAATAGAATGCCTACGGTGCCTATCAGACGATAGTGCCCGCTTAGCGGAAGTGGCTCATTAAAGGTAGCTTTCTCCTACAGACTTTTTAGTTAAGATGAAAATAATTTATCATCGCATGTCGATTTTAGTTGGAGGAGCGCAAGAGAAATATTTTTTTAGGCTGAAAACTGCGGGATGAAAAATTCCCTTTTTTAAATGAAAATATGGGTAAACAAACAAAAAGTACGAAAAAGTAGTTAAAATAGTCAAGTTTTAAAGAACATCAAAGGTAAAAGTCAAAGGCCCAAAAGGCTTGCAGTGTTCAAAACGATGTTCCCATTGCCTAAACTTTAACAAAAGGACTCGTAGAGAAAATGAAACTGCACATGTTGTGAAATTTCAACGTAGTGACACCCGCTTTTTAAATCGAAGGAAAACATGTATGAACCCTTTGTAAAGTAAGCAAGAGCAACCTTCCAATCCCTGTACTTTACCCTTTGTTTAACTAAAACACTTATTTTCGTGGCGTAAGTCCAGAATTAGTTTCTTTTTAGCCAATACGACCGGAAAGAACAAGGTCATAGATGGCTTGGCCCACAAAACCAGCATTGAGTCTAAGCAGACTTGTTATTCCTTAGCTTTACGGGCTCGGGCAAACTAGCAAAAGGTAATTTGTATCCGTTTTCAATAATCGATAAGATAAAAGAAATTGCGACGATAGATTTCCAAAACTCGTTGTTAGCTCTCAGAGTACCCGTTACGCATACAGGTCGACCCTTTCCACTTCAAATGTTTCTTGTTAGCCGGCTGGCTTTACCAGATTCCTGTTGGTATGTTGTCAGTGAGCAAGGTCGTTGTAAGAGTTGTGATTGTAGAACTGATGACTGCGGCTTCCTGGCCAGAAGGCAGATCGGCAATCTTTGGCCCAGTGACCCTATTTTTCACCATTTCAAAGAGCGTAAGCCTACGTATAAAGAAGCATCCCTACGGCCTGTAAACAAAGCTAACAACAACTGCAGTAAGCTGGGTAAGAGGGTGGCTGAAGTGTAAACTGCGTGGATTGCCAACGTGGATGAATATTCAACGGTCACAGAAAGTATAAATACCAAAGACTAATTAATTACAAGTTATGCATAATTGGTAAATAATAGGACCTAATTGGTGGTTTTCACGTCACGCAAGTAAGCTTAATTATCACGCAAGTGAAAAATAAAATCGCTTACCATTTGATGAATTGAGTCAAGAAATTGTCATATCGTAGAAGAGTAATAAATAAACTTTGCGCCAAAGTTTCGGGGATGTGCGATATTCCGAACTCAAGTTATTGAGCAAAAGGTATCACTGAAAATTATAGTGCTTAGTATGGAGACGCCATGGAAACTGGTCAGTGGAACATCTGGAGTTTACTTGGGCTCTCTCAAAACGTTAATTCTCTCTGTTAAACATTTGCATAGGCACTTCTCTCAACATATTGGTTACTCAGAACTCGAAAACACAAGAAGAATCAATATTTTCTTGCACGTAACATGTTACCAAGAAACAATGCCAATGTCACGTATTGTGAAAAAAACCGTGCTCTATTTTCAAAACAAAGCGGTCTGCCGAGCTGAAGACAAGGCCAATAGATATATGTTTTGTAAAGATTTTTACCTGATAAAGTTAAAGACTTAAAATTTTAATTTTAGTATTTTCTGACGTCAAGTAAAAACCAAGAATATGGTTATGTTTATTCTTTGTTTTATTTTAAAGATTCGCCATGAGGCAGGTGGGAATACAAAAGAACACTGGAAGACGACTACTTCAGTGCTAAAGATATCTTTAGGCAAATTTAAAACCTTACTGAAGACTCCCTTTTTTTAGTTTAGGATTTTTAATTAGATAAGGTTTTCAATAGGTCCCCTTAAATTTTCAAAATTTAAGGTTGCTCTGACCCCACCTACAGAATTGCTTTTAGCTTTACCAAAAATTGCTTATCACATGTTGACAAAGTAAAAAAAAAATCACCCTGTCAATTTTGAATTATAAACCCTTTAACTGTAATTAAGAAATTTTAGCAGGTCATACTGTTGCTATTGTGTTACGAAGATGATAACAAAAATTGCCACCAAGAGTTGGGCAGTTTTTTGATGACATGGTTGTAGTATCAAGTGATAAGAGTGGTTATAACGATCCATCAAAATCTGTGCTGGAAACTGTTTTGAGCAAACTTAACTACAGCAGTCCTGGCCTGGTATAGAGGTTAGACAAATATTCATTGAGGGTTCTGTTATACTATGCAGTAGTTCATGTATTCATAATTTCTATGCTAAGGACAGATTACAAAAAAAAAACAACAACTGGACTAACCCGTGCTGTCGTTGACTTCCAGTGAGGCCGAAACAGTGAAGTACAGCTAACACTCATGGAGGGTTCTTAAGTATTATTTACACTCACCTCATACTGAGCACACTCATGTTTTTGCTGAGCTGTGTGTTAATCGCCGTTAAAAAATAAAAGATGACTGTAGGGCTAAGGGCCGGATTACGTAACCCGGGCTGGTGTAAATTTGCTGGGATCTCGGAACGTTTGTTAAACGCACTAAAAATCAACTTCGCTATTACATGACAACTGGGCCAGCCCGGTTAGCCGAGATCTCGGTATCGCGGTGCCGGATCCCGGCTAACCGGGTTCAGATTTTTTCATGTAATCGCGTTGGCCGGGCCAGCTTGGCTCAATTTTTTGCACTTCTTAACAATTAAATTTCTGTTCCGCGCAAAGTGAGTCACCGACAAATCAATATCCCCTTTCAATACAGTCAACTCTCTCTAAGACGGACACCATCGGGACCAGCCTCAGCTGTCCGTCTTAGAGAGGTGTTCGGCTTATAGAGAGTCGACATAACATGACCTCAAGAATTTAAGATAATAATGCTGAACCTGTGCACAGTGAATACGAGTCTGTTCAAAGTTTGTTTTAAGTTATTTACTTGAACGAAACCTACAAACTCGCTAGCTGTGAAATGGCTAAGTGAACGCATTGCGAAGAAAAGAAAGATAGTTAAGGACGCTTTGGCAAGAAATCAAGAAGGAAAAACCGGCAGCAAATGGAAGCAGCAAGGGACTAACAGCGGGGAAAACTGTGCATGATTCAGCTAACAAAGTAAGAAAATAACTGTTTTAGATTACAATTCAATTGGTTTGTCACTTTATTTTTTGACCGGGACAAAATGATGAATGATTTAATTTTAACCTGTACAGTATATTCCGCCGACAAGATAACAGCTGTCAGTTAAACGTCTGGTGTTAAAAGAGTCACGTTCTTGGTAATTTCAGAAATTTTCCTTTCTAAATCGTAATTTGCGGTCACATTCAGCACCTCGTAAGTGTCCGTTGTCCATCTTATGGAGGTGTCCGTCTTGTGAGAGTTTGGTTATCGTAAAATGACTGAGAAACGGCCGGAACCAGCAACAGGTGTCCGTCTTTTAGAAGTGTCCGTCTTACAGAGGTGTCCTTCAAGAGAGAGTTGACTGTAAGCAGAAACAGGTGACATTCGGGAACACAAAAACTCGTAGGCATAGCGAAATAAAACAGTTTAGATCGCCAACGATCCAAGACTTTTCTGGGGAAACATTGTCAAAACAAAATATCGAGGCCCAACTAGCCTCGCTTTCACTTAACTCTTCCCGGGCGACGACCGACTGGTCCGCCATATTTGCATAGGACGATTTTCGAGAGGCTCGCGCCTTCTTCGCACCAAAATCAAGTTCGCTGCAGTCTCCTGCGGTTCATCGCATCAGCCATCAACCGGGCTGGCTCGCCTCAAGTAATACCGGGATGAAAGTCATCTCGGCACACCAAAGCAGCCCGGCTCATGCAATCAGGCCTAAGGTGCACTTGTAGGGATATCGAATGGTCCCATTCACCTGAAAAGTGCTCGCAAAATTTGGCCTTCGCTTGAATTGCTTAAATAAAAGATGAGTGCTCGCTAGCCTGTGCATGCAAATTTTATGCAGCAGCTTGCATGCTCGGATTCTCGATAAAATGTGTGAGGACCGCCGCATGGGAATATGTGTAAGGAAGCACAACTTGGATAATTTGCATCTTGGAAACAAAAACTGAGGCTGGAAACCATAGTTCCCGTATGGTAAAATTGGGAAACGTTTGAGAAACATACACGCGGCTACGAATGTTTCTGCTAATATTGGTTGAACCGTCGATAGTTCAGATCTTAACGGTTGTTTACCATTTACCTAAAAAACCGTAAATTCTAACTATTTCTGCCTTGTCCATCCGTATTTGCAATATTGCAGAAGTGTCTGGGGGTCAACCTACCCTACTAATTTAAACGTCTTGTATTGCTGCTAAAACGGGCTAGAAGAATCATCAGTAAATCTTGTTACGACGCTCATACCGAACTAATATTTAAGAGCTGTTGTATTTTACCGCTGAATGATATGTATCTAGCAGAAATAGGGAAAATTATGTTTTAATATAAAACTGGCCGCATAGGCGGCGGAGGGGGGGCATGGGGGGGGGGGAAGCTGAAGCCCCCTAAACGAGCCTTTTTTTTTGGGGGGGGGGGGCTCAGTACCCCCACGTTTCGGTCCCCGAAAATATCGGTAACGCGGCAGAAAATTGGTTTGGCAAAATATTCCGGTAAGTGATCTTTTCACAAATCGTTTCACAATGGTCTCGAGCCCAGATTTCCCCGGCCCGTCAGAACTCTGGGCTCGAGATTGTATTTAACTCCAGCTGAGTCGCTGAGACAGCGGGCTTTCCGTCTGTGGTAACCCAGTCAAATGCAAAGCTAAAAGATCATATTGTATCGGAAAAATGAACGGTCACAAATCTGAAAACAAGAATTCTGCTTACTGTATTCACACGTTTTGTCAATAGGTCTGAATATAATTTGATATCAGAATACTACACCGCGAATGTGCAGTAAAGAAAAGAAGTAACAGAAACATACAAGCCAAAACACTGCAGACATCTTTACAGACATTGTTACAGACTTCGCATGCCTAACAACTACACTACGACGCTCGTCAAATACATGTACTGCACATTTTGCATTCTGCTTGTGGTGCAGCCTTGTTGCTTTAAAAATGCCTCCGAAGCGTACACTAGAATCGTGTTTAAGGCCAGAGCCAACAAGAAGAAATGCGCTAGTGACCCAGAGGAAAGTGAAGTAGTAGATCTAAGGGAGGCTGCTCCAGCTGCTTCCCATGAAGACGCTACGGTCAAACATTGTCAGCAGTGATCACGAAATTCAGGGGCGTAGGGTCAGCATTTCTAGGAGGGGGATTCCAAATTGGTTCCAACGAAAACGGTTGGTCTAAAATCCTTACATTACGTACGTACAAGACTTTGGCGTTTAAGCTGCGCAAACAGAAGACGCAGTGGTTGCCGTTGAGCGAACACTGTTATCACTTCCTTGATATTTATGTCTCGGTGGTAACCAGCTGAGAAAGAAGATTAAAGAGGCTGGACAAGACAGCATCATTAGTAGGATTGAAGTATGTTTTCATCTCTGATTGTGGATGGTCTAGAAGGGGAATAGCAACTGCCCTCTTATAGTAACCAGATGGTGTCTGGGCTGGTACATTGTCGCGATGCTACTGCTGATCGGTCCGGCGCGAGATTGAGGGTACAACACCTACATTTGCCACGGTAGTGACCGCCAGATCGAACCACTTGGATGTCTTCGATGTTGCCTCGGATGTCCTGGAGATCGTCCATGACATTATTACTGCTAGTGTACGCCTCGTAGACAGCTAGATCTCAAGAACAACACCAATGGATCGTCTACTAATTTCGCAGGCATTTTTGCATACACGTGCATCTTGTTACACAAAAATACCCAACTCTGCTCATGTCTCCGAAAATGAAAGTGAATAACGCAAATAGATACCACAATGACGTTCACTGTACTTATCTGCAAGCATAAAACAAAACATGAATTTCAGGAATCGAGAGTCCATTACACTCTTGCTGGGATAAAGTCATTTGTAAAAATAGGAGAGGGGAGTTCCTTGGCGCGAGAGGGGGGGTTCCGGAACCCCTGGAACCCTCCCCTGGCTACGCCCCTGCTGAATCATCAAGCACTCCGCCATTGACGTGCAGTGAAGTCTGTTGTGCTTTAGCCCTGCTGCATTGTCAGTCTATTACGGACACATTGGACACTGCAGACATTGCAAAGAGCACAAAAGCATTTTGGAAAATACGAGTAGACTAGAGGTATGTGCTTGAATTTGTGTACGGTTGCTTTTATTAAAAGCAACTATAAAGTTTCAATAATATACATTTAACAATAGGAATTTATGCATATTTTTGTTTATAATCCATCAAATCTTTTCGCTCGCGCGTGATTGGCCAAAACGCGTCATGTGACCAAATATCCGCCGATATCCGAGAATGTACCCCAATTTTCAAAACCGCGTGCGTTGCGTAAAAGATTTGAAAGATAATAAACACGATAGTCTCCATTTGGGGCGAAAATATGCTCGGATATTTGTCCTTGGACATTATCTGTTCCTCGAAACTCACAGTTTTCCTCGAGCTTCGCTCTCGGAAAACTGTTCGCTTCTCGGAACAGATAAAGTCCGCAGACAAATATCCGCGCATATTTTCGCGCCAAATGGAGGCTATGTTTTATTTATCTTCTAATATACAGCATAGACAAACCAAGAATGTGATATCACATGGAGTAGAAACTATGTAAGTTTGATATCTTATTAAATTTGTAATGTTACGTGATAAATTCAGCCCTTCCCTAGAATTCTGATAGTACCTGAAGAAAGCTGGTTTGGCGAGATGAATTATAGTACACTTTCAAGAAAAAGTAATCTACACTAGATCGGTCTCCGTCGTATGTAAGCAGGATCATCTTCCGCGGATACTTGTTTAGCCAGGTCTTACTCTAGAGCGCCTTACCCTCCGAAAGGAGGAAGAGCAAAACGTCCTGGTGTCAGCCTGTGGATTCTACCAATTTCTTTGGTCCCATGGTTTTAAAAAAAAATCCCGAGTTAAGTAATTTATGCAGATTTGATTTCCATGGCGGAGAAATTATCAACGATGTCAACCCTGATTTTTTTAACCTGCATACTTTAGAATGGCTTTCTGGAATTTTTTCTTCTTGTTAGTGTTGTTTTTACTAATTTTTTCCTATAGATTTTCCTGCCCTTCCAACCTTCGAAGAAAAAAAGAAGCCTACGGATGAGTTTGGAGTGTTCTAAGTCCTAATGCCTCGTGTAAACGAGCAATTTTTTTGTGACAGCTTTTGGATCTTCTTGATTATTTCCTCGTGTGGATAAGAAAAATTGACCAATTTGGCGTGTTAGCTTTTATTGACAAATAAAAGCTGTCACATACGAAAAATTGCTCGTGTAGATAACTGGTAAAATATGTTCGTGGGCGCCAAATTTTTCGGGAACGACTTTAAGCAGCCCTGCCTTGTTTCTGCGTGTCACTGCTGACAAATATTGGCTGTGCCATGTGCAAGATTTAATACATTTGTCACATAAAAATTACTAGTGTATAAATTATGAGACTTAAATCTCCCTGCCTATAACAGGCCGCTTCTAACGTTCTCATATTCATAACTTGTTATTCACCTTCTTGTCAATAAAGCAATCAGGTAAAACTAGATGGAGGTCAAAAGATAGCCCGGATTTACAAATAAAATTTCACAGGTAGGGTAATTAACCCTACAACCCGGGACAACTTAATGTACGATCGAAAGGTCTGGAAACAATTAGAACGTTAACCGGGTAGACGGATTAACCCTCCCTGGAGCGGTTACAAGAGAAAAACGTAACCCACCTGCAAGGGAAACCTTGGCAGGCAGATAGGATAACTCGTCTACCCAGGCAATCCTAGCTGCCTTGGAAACACGGCGATGAAAAAAGAAGAAATGTGTGAGTGCCATAGTAACCCTTTCTCTAACTAACGAAGATGAGATGCTCTATCGCAAAGTGAGTTTGATAACTTATTAAACCAAATCTTTCTCTGCCAAGTCATGCAGAAACTTTCTGCACCTATATTAGCTTGACTTCAATCGCACTCAAGATGGTTATAGCATGAGTCTGCATATGGCCCGCGTTGTTCGAAAGCCGGTTAGCGCTTAGCCAGGATTAAAAGTAAAATGGAGGATTTTTTTTAGCGTAGAAATGTCTTTTACTCAGTTTATTGTTGTGTAGTTCACGACTATTTAAACTAAAAACTGAAGGACAAACTATATAAACAGAAAACTGGACCAAAAAATTGCAAAACTGAAATCCAAATTCTGGCTAATCCTAGGTTAACTTAATCGGGCTTTCAACAACCCGACTCTGTAATCTTTTGAATTTTCCTTAACGCTATGTTAAGTGTTATCACGTCAAATCCCGTCAAACTTTCTTAAGAGGTTGATATCTTTTCCCCACATCGTGCTGATCTCTTGTAAATTTGGTTACTGTTAATTCCAATACAACAAAGCCAGACACGGGGAAAACTGAATAGCTTTTTCGTATTATCTGCGTTACATGTTCCGAAGAGGTAACACTACAATTTGTCGTTGCTGCTGAGCTCGTCGGCGAGAGAATGCAAGAAAACCTGATCTGTATTCTGGCATCCGAATAGCGTACAATATAGAATTTACAAGAGAGTTTAAATAAAATAAAAACAGCAATGCAAAATCTAAATGAATGTGTACTGACTGAAATATCTCTGAGTTACCGATCAAAAAGGGCAGGATGAATACAACATATGGCAGGTACAACAGAAGAGATACAACAGTCACAATCAACAATGTCATGGTCAGTTTTCTTTCTCTTCTGGCTGCACCATGGTGTTGAGGCTGCGCTCCACAACGGACTTTAATAACAACGGAAGTGCAACAAACACAAATAACCAAAAGACAAATTGACAAAAATGTAAAGCGTAAGTAAAAACCGTACGGTATTTCTACAAACAGAAAAAGAAGTTCAGAAGATACTGACACCAAGCCAGATGTAACCCAAACAACAGCAATTATTAATCCGTATACCCGTTTTTTAAGCACACGATGCCTCAACTGGAAGAACGTGCCGTTCACCCGCTCTAAAGCAATGATGGTGATGTTTGTTAATGAACCGATGGGGAACAACCAGATAAGTACGATTATAAGAGTTAATGTCCCATATTCAGTTGAATGCAACTCCCACAGATTACAGAGTGGTCCAGGCCAATAGAACATATGATACACAACAACTCCTCCAACAAACATATCTATACTGCCAAATTTATCATCAGGTACGTGCTACGCTTGCGGAGATTACGGTTTTTCGTAAAAACAATCATCGTACAGATGATTGGTGTTACTAATAGCAACAGCCTCGGCTGGCCTACAGTCATCCAGGGTATGCACTCAACAATCTCAAAGCTCTGTCCTTTTCGTATTGCTGTTAGAAGTAATTACTTGTCTGCCTGTGGAAAGAAGGGAATTATTATAGCCAGTTTCTTTGCTGCTTATGTAAGAAATGCAGTTAACAGGGTTGAAAAAGCTTCCATCAATGTTCGCAAACATGTGCTGTAACATAAATTTATCTGCTTTCGAGGTATTAAAACCAGTTTTTGATGTTTTGCCCTATTGAATAATTAGGTCTGTTATAGTTTTTAATAAGTCTGTCGATATGTATATTTTCAATAATTTGCTTGAAGTCCAAGATACGGAAAGTTCACACCTAAATTAGGAGTCTCAAAGGAAGGAAATTGGTTGTTAAAAATTTAGTTAAAGGAAATATATACTAGATTTCACTTTCACAAAAATGTAGAAATTGTATAAAGACTAAGGTGGCTCGATCGGATTTTTGAGCCACGATACCGTTCAGCTTTGAGCGACTAGAGCACTACCATTATCAATCCAACAGAAAATCAGACGCTAGTGGTGTTCTAGAGAAGGATGAAAGTTTCAAATGGGGCACATTTCACCAAGATCTGAGTTACCATAGCAAGGAAATGACGCCATGCCCCATCTTACATATAACCGAATAACTTGCCACCAGACATAATTTCCGAAATACGACGTCGGGATCTTGGACTTGACATAGCTGCCTCAACGATGGCAAAATTGTAAAAAAAATCTATAAGAGCGTTTTTGAGTAAATTACGAGTGAAATTAGTAAGGGTTCCTGGCAGTTTTTCTTTGTTTTTTCTTTGTTGTTAGTGTTGTTTTTGTTATTTTTTTCTATAGATTTTACCGCCTTCCAACCATCGAAGGAAAAGGGGCCTACGGACGAGTTTGGAGTGTTCTAACTCCTAATGCCTCGTTTTCACGAGTAATTTTTTGTGACAATTATTAGGTCTCCTTTAATCAACCTCCCCTTGCTTCTCTTAAAATAAGGACAACAACAACTTTATGTGGCTGAAAATGGGGAAGTGGGTGACAGAGTACTCAGTTAATATTTTAGCCCCATGAAGCCCTGGAGTGTCACGAAAACAAAACCTACAGCCCAAGGAGATATAGACAGTGGATGGAGAGGAGGGAGTGGGCCTCCACTAACCTAACCCAGGGGGTAAAAACTGGAGGGAGTTGGCCTCCGAAAATCGGGTCTATGGGGGCAAGAGTGTGACGAAAGGAGCACTTCATCCCCACAAAATGCAAAGCATTCCCCCAATGACGAGCCACTGAAAAATCTACAATGTAGTTAGTCCAAGATTAATAGTAGCCAGTATAATTATCTTCCTTTTAAAACAACAAAATGCCTTTTATTTTGTGAGGATTGAGGAAGTTGACACTATGTCAGACATATATTTGTGAGAGGGGGCCGCAAGGACGGGGGGGGGGGGGGGGGGGGGCATTAAGCAAAAGAGGACATTTTATCAGAACTGCTGGTGACGTAGAAAGGTATAAACCGCCCAAAACAAAAGTCATTTTGTGTCACTTGGAATAACAGTCTGGCCAAATTATAACAGGATAACTAACTGTTGGGGGACCTGTGCCAGAACAAGGGGTGGGGTCTTACGTACCTTTCAAAACAGTCAGAGGACCAAGTGCCGAAAAAGTATTCTGGACAAAAGGTCGCACTGTTGTCTAACTCATGTAAAAGCAAAAGGACAATGACCAAATTTAGCAAGCACGTATCAAGATGCTCAAGTTCGCTCCGATTGGACGGTTTTCAGGAGGAGTCTCACGTGAGGTCATCGAAGGTCGATGAATGAATAATTAGCAGAGTACATAGCTCAAAATAGAAATAAGAGTTGTTGATTAACTGAAATTTATTTCATATATTCAATAAATTGCGATTGATTATTTCATCGTGTACATGAGAAAAATTGACCAATTTGGCGTGTTAACTTTTATTTGACAAATAAAAGCTGTCACATGCAAAAAATTGCTTGTGTAGATGACTCGTTGCATAAAATGCGCAAATATGTTCGGGAGCACCATTTCTTTCGGTAACGACTATATGCAGCCCACCTAGTTTCTGCGTGTCTCTGCTGTCCGAAGTCATTACTGGCGCACTAAACTTTGAATTGCTGACAAATATTTGCTGTGCCATCTACACGATCAAATACATTTGTGACAAAAACTTGCGAGTATATGACTTTAATCTCGCTGCCAATAATAGGTCGCTTCTAGGGTTCTCATATTAATATCATAGCTTATCATTCAGCTACGTGTCAATAAAGCAATCGTCTAATAGTGGGTTACTCTAGCAACCGGGTTAAACGTAGCTGGAAGTAAAAAAAACAGCACGGGCTTAAGCTGAGCAAAATTTCACAGGTAAGGTAATTAGTGCTACAACCTGGGAGAACTTAATACGCGATCGAAGGGTCTGGAAACCATGCGAACTTTAACCCAGGTACGCGGGTTAACCCTACCTGGAGTGTTTACAAGGGAAAAAGGTTAACCCACCTGCCAGGGTAAACCTAGCCTTCTTCTAAACACGACGATGAAAACAAGAAGAAATGAGTGAGTGCTATAGTAACCCTGTCTCTAACTAACAAGGACAAGATGCTCTATCGTAAGGTGAATTTGATGACTTATTAAATTAAATCGTTCTCTGGTAAGTCATGCAGAAACTTTCTGCACCCATATTAACTTGACTAACTTCAGTGAGGTGTTGAGTGCTCGAAAATTAGTAAAGGTAATCTTGCGGTTTCGAGTTCAAATTGGAATTAACTTGCACGAGTGATGATAAATGAGTGATGGTGAAATTGCAGCTCGGTAAATATATATGAAAGCAATGTAACATGAGCGTGGAACCCAGAAAAAATCTGAGTCCCGATAGGAATTGAACCCTTGACCTTCCGAACACCGGGCGGATGCTCTATCCACTGAGCTACGAGAACTCATGGAGAGCCAGGTCATTTAACTGAGTTCTTACATGACATGCGTCTCCTGCCTCCTGCAGGATTCAGCAGTGAATATGTGATAAATAGTGATAAATGAGTGATGGTGAAATTGCAGCTCGTTAAATATATATATATATATATGAAAGTAATGTTACATGAGCGTGGGACCTAGAGTAAGAACTCAGTTAAATGACCTTGCTCTCCATGAGTTCTCGTAGCTCAGTGGATAGAGCATCCGCCCGGTGTTCGGAAGATCATGGGTTCAAATCCTATCGGGACTCAGATTTTTTTGTAGGTCCCACGCTCGTGTTACATGCTTTCTTGCACGAGTGAGTTTCTCAAAAAGCTGAAGTTTCACGAGCCGCTTCGGCGAGTGCAATTTCAACTTTTTGAAAAACTCACAAGTGCAAATTAATTTCAAATTGAACGAGAAAACCGTATGATTACTTATTAATAATACAAACACGAAGAAATTCGCGCAGAAGAAGTGCAGGAATATGTTTCTTGAAGTCATTTTTTTCGCATTTGAGGAAACGTTTTTCAGAGTTTCCGCGCAAAATTTTTGTCATTGCTTTGCATAAGATCATTTGCCTACAAAATTGCTCATTGTCCGTCTATAAATCATTATCACATACGGGGCAAAATTACTGAATGCTGATTGGCTGAGACAGAGTCGAGGGCATTTTTTCTTAATCACGAGGGCACTTGTGGTAATCAAGAGGGCATGATTACTTGATGCTGATTGGCTGAGCACCCCTGCATTAAGTTGGTTTCCCGCTCCAAACGGATTTTGAAAAGGAATTTCAGAAACGCATCGCTTCTGAGTTTGATCTAAACACGGTTATTTCATCTCAACGTGAAAGAGAATCAACATGCAACAAAGCGCAGTCTTTTGGTGGAAAAGCAAAAGGATTTTTCCGACTAAAAATCCATTGATTCGCAGCCTGAAAAAAGTTTGAGTGGGGACGGCTGGTGTTGCACGAAGCATAGAATTGCAGAACTTCATGGCCGCTAAACTGAAAGTTAATTTCTTCGTTTTACTTCGGGTCGCCTTATTAGTATTACAGCTCACCTTATCGGTATAAAAACAGCGTAAATTGTGTTGGCACGTAAAGTTTTCACAGTGGAAAGAGCAGTTTGGATTCAAGAAGTTATTAGAGCTTGTTTGGACACGTTTACTTCATTCATTGATCGATCAAGTAGTTTCCCGCCCTTGCAAGCTTCGCAAAACAGGTGAATAGAAGTTAGATTGCTTAAAGTTTTGTTTGTAAAGAAATTGCTTTGAGTGAATTGAACTTGCTGTGTTTTTCTTACAATTATAGTAGGCTTTCCCATGCTACTGCTAGCCTGTTAAATAATGACAACCGGCAAACCTGTTTACGCGACGGCAGGACCTTGAAAGTTGTCCTTTGTACAAAATTTTGCCCTTTTTGTGATAAACAAGTAATCGCAAGTGCTCTCGGGCAATTAAGGATTAATTTCACTTGTATTTTCAAAGTTTTGCAAATTGCCCTCGTCGCTTTGCGACTCGGGCAATTTTGTGAAAACTTTGAAAATACTCGTGAAATTAATCCTTAATTGCCCTCGGCCCCATGCGATTACATATACTAATCAAGAATTTGCACTGGTGTTAACACTTAAACTGCACTGCTCTCAGCCAATCAAAATCGAGTAACTTTTTCATGTGTATTGTTACAAACATAATCCTACTCAAGATGGTTAACATGACTATAAGTTAATCGTTACTAAATTGTGGATATTATTACAGAACCTGAGTCACAAACTCTGACACCCAAGACATTGACAACAAAACACTTGGACAGGGTTGTTCGAAAGCTGGTAAGTGCTAACCCAGGATTAAAAGTAAAATGAAGGATTATTATTACTACTACTACTATTACAAATCACGTGAGGTCTCAGAAGACTTCACTCTTGCTGTAGCTGGTCTACATCTGTATTCATAATTCCAGGAAATGTTTTTTAATTCGAATGAATTTTTCTTAGTTAAATTTACTCCTTCTAAGCTCAATCGAGTGCTCTTTAAATTGACGGGAATTGTAAATAGTCTTTTTTTTTTTTTTTTCAAGTGAGTTAATTGTAAATAGGATTGTAATAGTTAGCACTGCTTGTCATATATTTAGTTTTTAATTTGTAAACAACACGATATAATTTAATTGTAAAATATTACTTATTGTACTAATACTTAAATAAAGTTATTTGTGTTACTATTATTATTATTATTATTATTATTATTATTTACTAACGTAGAATTGTCTTTCAGTCAGTTTATCGTTGTGTTTTATCGTTCAAGATTATTTAAGCTAAAAACTGAAGGACAAACCATATAAACAGAAAACTGAGCCGAAAAATTAGAAAATGGAAATCCAAATTCTGGCTAATCCTGGATTAACTTAATCGAGCTTGCAACAACCCCGCTTTGTAATCTTGTAAATTTTCCTTAACACTATGTTAAGTATTATCAGGCCAAACTTTCTTAAGAGATTATTATTCTTCCCTCCGTTGAAATTTTGAGTTACTGTTAATTTCAATACAACAAAGCCAAGCACAGAGAAAAAACTGGAATAATTAACAATTATTCACCCAAGTGGAGGTGAATAGTGGTGGATATGTACCGAGCCGCGAAGTGGCGAGATAAATATCCACCACTATTTAATCGACACTGAGGTGAATAATTGTTTTAGTATATACAACACAAGCTGAATAACTAGCGGCCAAAAGAGTAACTTTACTTGCTACAATGTACCGACAAAAGCCATTTTGTTTTTCTTCGGCTCCTCGGAGGTGAATAGTACTTGGCTAATCACCTCCAAGCTAGCCAATCAGCGAGCGCGAAAACTACAATTTACTTGTGTGGTATATACTAACTTTTTATATTATCTCCGTTACATGTTACGAAGGGGTAACACTAAGCACTTAATGACTGGCCACAAGGGAAACAGTGAGATTTGTTTCCCCCAGACCCTCAATGTTCCCCGAGGCGAAGCCGAGGGGAACATTGAGGTCGAGGGGAAACAAAACTCACTGTTTCCCGAGGGGCCAGTCATTAAGTGTTTTGTTATACCTCCCGACTCAAATATAGAAAAAGCTCCGAAAAAAATGATTCGCTTGGCGCCATTGCATACACTGGCCGTACTCGCAAAATTGAGCGGCTGCCAAAACCAACCTGGCTTGCAGTCTTTTTCTTTGCATCTCACAAAAAATATAGACAGTACTAAAGTTGCTTTGGCATCTTCTAATGCTTTACTCGAGCATTTTGAGTTTGATTTGATCAAGAGCAGCATATTTTGTTGTAAATTACACAAATACTTTCCTACCTGGCGACGGCGATCGACGAGCGAGTTGACGAACGTGGGCAACCCATTTTTGGTGCCAAACCAAAAGCTTGGAGACAAAACGTTCACATTTTCCCTTTTGTTAATCTGCATGATATGTTTTTGCGACTATAAATCCCTTTTCTTGAACAATGAATGCCGTCTCTAATGAGAAACGTTGTCCTTCAACATCAGGCCGACTACACAAATTTCCCGCGGTTTCAAGGTGCACAACTTGATCACGTGCGAGTCCAAAGTTCAAGGTGTTGTTTCCCTAGGGCGTCATTGAGTTTTGTTCGCCCTAGGGCGTCATTGAGTTTTGACCAATGGCACGTGACACGTTCTCCTCCAATCAGGAAACGTATTTGAGTTGGGAGGTATAACAATACAACTTGTCTTTGTTGCTGAGCTCTTCTGCGAAAGAGTGCAAAAAAAGCTGATCTGTATTCTGGCATCCGAATAGCGTATAATATAGGATTTACAAGAGAGTTTGTATACGCTAAAAAATACAATGTATTTTCTAAATGAAGGGGTACGGACCAAAATATTTCTGATTTACTGATCAAAAAGACAAGCAAGAATACAACATGTGGCAAGTACAACAGAAGAGATACAACAGTCACGATAAACAATGTCATGGTCAGTTTTCTTTCTCTACTGGCTGCACCATAGTGTTGAGGCTGCGCTCCACAACGGACTTTAATAACAATGGACGTGTAGGAAACAAAAATAATGAAAAGACAAATTGACAAAAATGTAAGTTCTAAGCAAATACTGTACTGTATCTCTTCAAACCGATAAAGAAGTGTAACAGATACTGGTGCCAACCCAGATGTAACCCAAACAACTGCAATTATTAATCCATATACCCACTTTTCAAGCACACGATGCCTGAACGGGAAGAATGTGGCATGCATCCGCTCTAAAGCAATCATTGTTATGTTTGTTAATGAACCAACGGGGAACAAAGCTTGAAGTACTACTATAAAAATAATTGTCCCATCTTCAATAGAATTCCACTTCCACAAATTACAGTCTACTCCAGACCAGTAGAACATAATATACACAACAGCTCCTCCAACAAACATATCTATAACTGCCAAATTTATCACCAGGTACGTGCTACGCTTGCGGAGATTACGGTTTCTTATAAACACAGTTATCGTACCGAGGTTTAGTGTTACTATAGCAACAGATTCGGCTAGGCCTAAAGTCATCCAGGGTATACACTCAGATAAAGACAACATCTCAAAGCTCTGTCCTTTTCGTATTGCTGGTAGAAGTAATAACTTGTCTGCCTGTGGAAAGAAGGAAATTATTATTGCCAGGTTCTTTTACTGCTTGTGTAAGACATGAAATTAACAGGGATGAAAAGCTTGCATCAATTTTGAAAGCACGTGCTAATAATATAATTTGTCTGCTTTCAAGGTATTGAAAACCAGTCTTTGATTATTTTGCTTTCCTAAATAATTAGGTCTGTTGTAGGTTTTGATAAGTCTGTTGATATATATAGTTTCAATAATTTGCTTCAAGCCCTAGATACTGAAAGCTTAAGTAAAAAATTCGGAGTCTCAAAGGAAGGAAACTTGGTTGTTGAAAATCTATACGGAAACATCTACTGTGTTTCACTTAAAAAAACAAAAAAAAAACAAAACAACAACAACAACATAGAAATTGTACGAAAATGAAATCAATTTTTTTTCTTTTAATCATAAAGAAGGCGTACTTTACCTCTATCAGGTTACAAAATTTATTCATAATTAGGGACTGTCAAATGTAGTTGAAAGAAATATTTACCACAGATCGGAGAAGAGGAGAACGCTAGTCTGTTTTTTTCTTCTCCGTAAAGTCGATCATAAATCCTCGCATTCGGAACAATGTTTGGCAAGGTCGGCTTTGATGCGATCAATAGTACTATTTTTTTTTTTTACATTTTTTCATTAGATAGCCTCTGAAATAATCTGAAGTAAGAATTACGATGTCGTTGTTTATCTTTTTCAGCCTAAAATGCTCTTCAATTGTGAGCCCCGACAAATTTATAGCATTGAGATTTTAATGCTGTCAACTTGACCTGAAAATTTCTACAATTTGCAGCCCACAGCGTCTGGATGCATTTAATGACGCATGAAGAACTAAGTAACGCTTTTCTTGGTATTAGATGTTCAACTGATCCTTTTGGATTAGAAGTAATTATGAAGTAGTACGGAAAAGAGAACATCAAACCTAAGGAAAGATTGACTGTGATGAAGCAATATTTTTTTTTAAGGTTAAGCATCAAAAATAAACCAGTTCCTAGTTGACTTCATAGCTCAGTTCATTGCTCAGAGCACTGCACCGGCATCGCAGAGGTGGTCATCGGTTCGATTCCCGTTTAAGGACTTTAAGCAAAGATTGTTTAAGCGTTAACTTGGCAACTTTTTACTTTGCCTGCATAACTGCGATATGATCAACACTGTCTTTCTCTGCATTCATATATCGCCCAAGAGCTAAACATCGACAGCGGTACAGAGCAAATCGCAAAACAACAAGCTTTTATTACACTAAAACACCACAAAGACAACTTCGCCAACCACCGCCTCATAAATCCCGCAAAAAGCGAACTCGGAAAAAGTCAGTAAACAAATTCTCGACAACATCAACTCGAGTAGTAGGTGGAGGAGTCAACGAATACCACTTTTTCCTGTAGCCCTTGATTAGCCGAAATAATGCGCCCAACGACGGGTCTCAGCCGGCTTCGACCCGCCGTTGAGCGCATTATTTCGGCGATTCTAAGGCCTACAGGAAAAAGTTGTATTCGTTGACTCCTCCACCTACTACTGGGGATTAAGCTTTTGACCGCAAAGTGAAATCTGAATTAGAAAAATGTTGCTACTATATAAGAGCGATGTACGTGTCACGGCACAAGAAAAATTTTATCAAGAGCGCACAAAAGCCCCAAGGAAGACAGCCACCAGTGATTGATTTTCAGAATGAAATCATCGAGATGTATGTCAGACGCGAGGGAGTGGAAGAGGGGAGAGAAAATAGGAGAGGGCGCCGCTTCATCAGTTGGGCTTTCGACAAAGGGTTGAGAGCAAATCAGACCGCGGCAATAATGCGGAAATTAAGACAAAATATAAATCAATCTTTTTACATTCGGCATAGCTACGCATATGTTCTCGTTAACAATGAAACGGGGCTTAGAATGGTGTTTTATAAACAGCAAAAAGGCTCGCCTTGGATGAATAATTTTGCAGAAGCCGAAAGGTGGGTGAATGAGCAAGAACAAAACAGACTGAATCTCGATAACATCGAGCGCCCAAACACAAAATGGACATTCATTAAATTTTCAAACATTGAGGTAAAAGCCGTGCTTGACAACCAACCAATGTTGGGCACGGGGCCACTACCCGACTGGCTGAGAAATCTTGCTCGAGGTGGGCATCAAATGGTTTCGCTTGATACTTTTGGCGATAACCTGTGTGTTTGGCGCTGCATTGCTGTTTATAAAGGAGCCCGACTGATGAAGCGGCGCCCTCTCCTATTTTCTCTCCCCTCTTCCACTCCCTCGCGTCTGACATACATCTCGATGATTTCATTCTGAAAATCAATCACTGGTGGCTGTCTTCCTTGGGGCTTTTGTGCGCTCTTGATAAAATTTTTCTTGTGCCGTGACACGTACATCGCTCTTATATAGTAGCAACATTTTTCTAATTCAGATTTCACTTTGCGGTCAAAAGCTTAATCCCCAGTAGTAGGTGGAGGAGTCAACGAATACAACTTTTTCCTGTAGGCCTTAGAATCGCCGAAATAATGCGCTCAACGGCGGGTCGAAGCCGGCTGAGACCCGTCGTTGGGCGCATTATTTCGGCTAATCAAGGGCTACAGGAAAAAGTGGTATTCGTTGACTCCTCCACCTACTACTCGAGTTGATGTTGTCGAGAATTTGTTTACTGACTTTTTCCGAGTTCGCTTTTTGCGGGATTTATGAGGCGGTGGTTGGCGAAGTTGTCTTTGTGGTGTTTTAGTGTAATAAAAGCTTGTTGTTTTGCGATTTGCTCTGTACCGCTGTCGATGTTTAGCTCTTGGGCGATATATGAATGCAGAGAAAGACAGTGTTGATCATATCGCAGTTATGCAGGCAAAGTAAAAAGTTGCCAAGTTAACGCTTAAACAATCTTTGCTTAAAGTCCTTAAACGGGAATCGAACCGATGACCACCTCTGCGATGCCGGTGCAGTGCTCTGAGCAATGAACTGAGCTATGAAGTCAACTAGGAACTGGTTTATTTTTGATGCTTAACCTTAAAAAAAAATATTGCTTCATCACAGTCAATCTTTCCTTAGGTTTGATGTTCTCTTTTCCGTACTACTTCATAATTACTTCTAATCCAAAAGGATCAGTTGAACATCTAATACCAAGAAAAGCGTTACTTAGTTCTTCATGCGTCATTAAATGCATCCAGACGCTGTGGGCTGCAAATTGTAGAAATTTTCAGGTCAAGTTGACAGCATTAAAATCTCAATGCTATAAATTTGTCGGGGCTCACAATTGAAGAGCATTTTAGGCTGAAAAAGATAAACAACGACATCGTAATTCTTACTTCAGATTATTTCAGAGGCTATCTAATGAAAAAATGTAAAAAAAAAAATAGTACTATTGATCGCATCAAAGCCGACCTTGCCAAACATTGTTCCGAATGCGAGGATTTATGATCGACTTTACGGAGAAGAAAAAAACAGACTAGCGTTCTCCTCTTCTCCGATCTGTGGTAAATATTTCTTTCAACTACATTTGACAGTCCCTAATTATGAATAAATTTTGTAACCTGATAGAGGTAAAGTACGCCTTCTTTATGATTAAAAGAAAAAAAATTGATTTCATTTTCGTACAATTTCTATGTTGTTGTTGTTGTTTTGTTTTTTTTTTGTTTTTTTAAGTGAAACACAGTAGATGTTTCCGTATAGATTTTCAACAACCAAGTTTCCTTCCTTTGAGACTCCGAATTTTTTACTTAAGCTTTCAGTATCTAGGGCTTGAAGCAAATTATTGAAACTATATATATCAACAGACTTATCAAAACCTACAACAGACCTAATTATTTAGGAAAGCAAAATAATCAAAGACTGGTTTTCAATACCTTGAAAGCAGACAAATTATATTATTAGCACGTGCTTTCAAAATTGATGCAAGCTTTTCATCCCTGTTAATTTCATGTCTTACACAAGCAGTAAAAGAACCTGGCAATAATAATTTCCTTCTTTCCACAGGCAGACAAGTTATTACTTCTACCAGCAATACGAAAAGGACAGAGCTTTGAGATGTTGTCTTTATCTGAGTGTATACCCTGGATGACTTTAGGCCTAGCCGAATCTGTTGCTATAGTAACACTAAACCTCGGTACGATAACTGTGTTTATAAGAAACCGTAATCTCCGCAAGCGTAGCACGTACCTGGTGATAAATTTGGCAGTTGATAGATATGGTTTTGTTGGAGGAGTCTGTTTGTGTAAGTATTGTTCTTACTGCGTCTGGACTAGACTGTAATTTTGTGGAAGTGGAATTCTATTGAAGACTGGGACAATTTTTTTATAGTTATGTCCTTCAAGCTTTGTTTCCCCGTTGGGTTCATTAAAAACATAAACAAGTTTCTC
>JAHPZR010028000.1:0-18006 GCA_019787425.1 Platygyra sinensis
CTCTGATAATGATAGTGATAATGATAACATTAACAATAATGATAACGATACGATACGATAATGATAATGATAATGATAATGATAATAAAAATAAAAAGTGCTTCACCAAATGGAGGCTATTGTGTTTATTATCCTTCAAATCTAACCCGAGTATCAGGCTTTTCTTTCTCTCGAGGAAGGAGAAGGAAGCACCCGGCAAAGAAAAGCCTGACACAAGGGTCTTTATTGCAGTCTTCCACCTCCTCATAGCGTGACAAGCGTCAGTGTATGTATTAGCCAATCAGAATTATTTCCGGCTGTCATGTCTACTTTGCATAAATTTTGGGTGCAACGGCAGTTGTTTTTAATTTTGTGCGGGTTTCCGAGAATATTTGCACAATTTGCCACGAAAATTTTCACACTGAGTATGGAAAGTGTGTCACCACAGTGCTGCTGTTTGCTGAAACTTTTAACAAAGAGGTTTCTAATGTTTTGTGTGAAAACCTATAATTCTTGTGGAATTATTGCTTGAGATGAGAATTGTCATCATTCAAGATAGTGAAGATGGCAAAAGGACTGTACTTTGCAAAACATGCACTAGGAAAATAGTGAATTGCTACAGAATGTTCACTGAGTTACGGGAGGCATTGGTGGGTGGTAGGACACTCGACGAGGTGCAAGACTTATAGCTTCAAGCGCTCCCGACCACAAACACCTTTGACAGCTATTAGTTTTATTCCTATTCAAGGCTAGCGATCTCACAACTGAAGTAACTCCAAAGGCAAGCAGCACTTGTGAAAATGAAGCTGAAGGAACTCAACGAAGACCCTCACTGAACGAAGAGAGCTCTGTTTTCTGACCAATACTCAGAGCTGAACGATGAAATAACCAGTCTGATATCCCGAGCCGACAAAATTCTGAGGAGGAAGTCTTTTCGTTTGACAAGCAGGCTTTCGAGGCACAATTTCTGTTCTCTCTTTTTAGTTTTATTCCAGGAAAGAACTGTAGAGCAACTTCAAGAGCTGTCTTGAAGTGGTCGCTTTCCATGATCACATAGAAATAAATATCTAGCGAAGTTTTCATTCTCGTCAAGATCAGTTCACAAAATTTGCCAGTATGAAATTTTTATTTCCGGTGGTGTGACGTCAGGGTACTTTGTAAATTATCCAATCAGCGCAATGTCCAGAATCTGGAAGTACGACATGAGCCAATAAAAACGTTTGTGTCAGGCCTTTCTCTTCAATTCCTCCCTACTCCTACCCTCTTGCTAAGAGAGGCCTGATACTCAGGTTACTTCAAATCATTCTCACAAGGCATGCAGTTTTGAAAATTGGGAAATATTCTCAGATATTCCCCAGTTTTAGGGACCGTTCATTTTTTATGGGGGAGGGGGGGCTGGTGGAATTTGGGAAACACCATTTAAAAATCGCATGACCCCCCCTCAGCTTACCGATTTTTTCACATGGCCCCCCCTTATATCAGTCATTTTTTGGATGACCCCCCCCCCCCACAAAATATATTTAACCCTCCCTCAAGATTTTACCTTTTTAATATTCTCTATTTTTCCCCTGCTTGACGTTGTTGTGTTCACTATGAAGACCAAATTTACAATCCCTATACTACAGAGTGCTCTTCGGTTAAAAAAAAACACAAATTAAAAGAAAGAAAAATTAAACTAGCTATACATACTGTACAGTAGCACAGTATGTTTTTGGCATTATGAAGGTATTACCATTCATACTACAGTTGCATTTGTCACTTTCTACTGTATACTATAAAGTCAGCAAAAAAGAAATGTGCCAGCTCGCTCCGAATTCGTTGAAAAAATAAGAGAAAGAAAAATCAATTTCTGATCTTCTGGTTATAGCTCTTCCCGAACATGTTGTGGCTGGCCTCTCAACTTCTTCTTCGTCATCGATGAAGGCAAGAATGACATCACTCGATTTGTCTCTGCCACCAGAGTCAATGCAATCATTTTCATTCTCCTCATCACTGCTGCTTTCGCTTCCATCGTTGTCGTCTTCATCGCTATCGTCCTTATCACTGTCTAGCAAAGGTTCATTTTCAGCTTCATCTGTTTCTTTCAATCCTGTTTGTAGCAGATCAGTTCCTTGAGGATTCATTTGGAGAAGCCAGTGTCTGGTAATTATCTTAACCTTGTCATTTTTGGTGCTCTTCAGATGCTTGTCTAGTCTATGGTGTTTGAGGTATTTGTTTAGTTCTGGCACTCGGAGCTTTTTCAGTTTTGTCGGATCTTCGAAAATTCTTTTCAATAATAATCCTCATAATTTTTCTCCGTCGCCTTCTGGCTTTCCTTTGCCCACTCTTGTCTGCCCTCTTCTTACTGAAACCTACTACATCGAGATGCGTAAAGTATGAAACGAAAAACGTTTGCTTATCAAGAAACAAGATTTGTTGTGCTTTGATGTGCCATATATTACACAGTCTTTGCAATCAAACCACTTCAGCAATGCGGCAGGAAACAGAACAATCACAAGTTCAAGCCAGAGGTTAGAGATGAGGTGTACTGCTTACTGTATCCTGAAGAGAATGCCCTGCCTGAAAAGAGCGAAAACGACTCCCACAGCAGCACAAGCGATGAGGAAGAGCTTGAAGAAGATTAGCAGGGAGAATCAATGTTTTAAGAGTTAGGTCCAGGATTGAACGCTAATGAGATTCAAACTCCTTATGATAGGCATCACTAAGTGTCCTCATTGGTAAAAAGTCACCAAAACACACACAATTCTGTCCAATATGAAGTAATATGAAAAGTTCAAATAACCCTGCCAAACATGAAGTACTAATTAAACAATACCTGCGTTCAATCCTGGACATAAGTGTGTTTTTAACAGTAACTTTATTTCTTCAAGATAGTTCACAGGCCTTTATCAGCTTGCAGGTAGCTTTGGCTATTGAAGTATTCTAGTCAAGCAACTGCTATGTTACCTATATTGTATTTGATAAGCTTTAAGGGAAAAATAAGAAAAAAAGATTAAAAAATCCAACAATACAGAGAGGAAAATTAAAGAAAGAAACCCTTTTTTGTTCATTAAGGCGATTCCTCAGAAATTAAAGTTACCGATGATTATTTTTAAAACTTTCCTTGAATGTTTTCTACCAAGCACTGTTTCGAAAAACACAATAAAAATGCCGGGTCACCATTCTCACTTCAGAGATGTGACGGGCCAATCTTATTCAATTTATGCCTGTCCTCGTGCTAATCACGTGCTATTCATCGGTCCAAGTTATATTTTGAGGTAGGTGGATGCATAGTTATTTAACTAATACTTGGGAAAAAACCTGACAGGTAGAAGGTGTCGAGTACATAGAACAATATCATATGAAATTTGTGAAAAAATCACATCATTTAAAACGACGTGGACTTAAATTAAAGCGTTCGTATAGTCTTTGTTTTTACAGTCAATTTGCATTCCAGAGTACGGTTTTTTGCGCGCTTTCACCCATATCTTTTTTCTGTCCGGTAAAATTTTTTATTTTTTTTTTAATTAAAGAGGATAATATGTACACTATTATTGTGCGATAAAACATGGGCCACCATGCTCATTTAAAAGAAAAGGAACATTTATTTCGTCATCGAACTTAGCTTGAGGGAAATTTCTTTTGTTGTGTACGTGCATGCATTCTTTTGCGGGCGCTAATGACGAATAAATCGTACGCAGTAGGGATTCGCAATACAATACTGAGGAATCACCTTAAGTTCCGTAGCTTTAAAATTGTAGTCTGTTGCCGTGGAAACGTTATAGCAAATACTGTTCTGAAGATCAAACACTCGGCTAAACAAAACTGTTTGTACCTTTAATCGCCCCGTAAGTTTCTTTGTTTACAACGCCCTCCATTTCCGTGTGTAGGACGAGTGAAGACCGTTGACAATAAGATCCTTGAAATACAACAAATTTAACGCTGTGAAATTCGCATAGATCCGCCGAGGTACAACCTTGTCTCGAACAGTGAAACACGTGCAAGCTTGGAAAAACATGGGGCACTTGTCCGAGCGGAAAACTGGTAACTATATCACAAAATACCGCTGTACAAAATCTAATGCGACAGCATTAACACTAATAGATTTAAAAACTTTCTTTGTTTATTTCTGTGGGGATATATTTTTTAAAGAAATAGTAAAACATATCCCATCTTAAAGTATCAGTAAAATATTTTAAGTGACCCCCCCTTTTCCCTTATTTTTTTTTAGATGGGCCCCCCTTTAAGGCCGATTTTTTTGGGGTGACCCCCCTTAAATCCCACCAGCCCCCCCTTTCTCTTAAAAAATGAACGGTCTCTTAGCTGGGGAATATTTGGTCACATGACGTGTCTAGACCTATTGCATGCGAGTGAAATATTTGATGGATTATAATTCCCGATAATTCAATAAAATTCAGGGAGCTAACCTCTCCGCCTTTGATTTCCTCCATGTTCTGCTTGGTTAGGGCATTCTCGAGAAAAGTGCCCAACTTCGCCACATTTATAACAGCTTTGACCACCTGGAAATTAGAGAAATCATCACAAGTGCTTAATGTGAAATCCATGTGTCAGTCTTCAGAGTCTCACAGCTGGACTCTTTCAAGAACCACAATAGCCACTGATAGCATGGAGAGATTTAGGAACTTTAAGGTGGCTCAAAACAGTTTCCAGCACATTACAAGACTTAGATTTTGATGGGTCATTATAACCACTCTTTTTCAATTGATGCTACAATCATGGTATCAAAATACTGCACAATCACTGGTGAACATGTTGGTATTTTTTTGACACAATAGGTTACCATAGCAACACTATGACTTGCTAAAAACACCCTTTATTTCAGCTTTAAGCGCTTATATTTCAAAAACAGCATGCTGAATTTTTCCTTATTATAGAATTTTGACAAGCAGGCTAAAATGCAACTTTTGGCAAAGTTTAAAAAAACTCTGTATATGCCGTTCAGAGTCACCTTAAATTTTCAAAAAATTTAAGTCCATGTGTCATTCAGGAAAATGAATGAGCCTGTAATGGTGATTCAGTTAGCAGTTTTCACACAATTACAATTATCGAGTTATTTATGTCCTTAACAGCCTTCCTACAAGTATTGTTCTTATTTATTGAAACTGATCTCCATTTGTGGTCACTTTCCGACTGTAAAACAACCGTTTTTATGGCCATTGCTACGTAAAAAAGAAAGTTATACCACTGTGTACTTTCCTTGAATTTTACACTTATCTAGAGGGAATTTCAGCAAAATTGTTCAAAATTTTTTTTACAGGTGTTCAAGGGCTTTAAATGTTATGTTTTTAAAAAAACATCTTATTTTTGATGAATGTTGTCAATTTTCAGCCTATCGAGCCACCTTAAACTAGCATATTTGTTTTAAGAACATCAAATTTCCGCTGGGTGACTATCAGCTGATAGTTCCTCAACAGAAAACACTATTGTTTAAATAGAAATCACGAGCTCATAATCTAATATTATTGTTGTGTAGCACAGATTATTCCATAGATAACTTACCATCAATCTCAAAATGCCACAAAGATTCTATTCTTACAGAAACATTTTTCTTTAATTTCATGATTAACAAAAAGCATTGACGAATTGTGGAGCAGGCCTATTTTTCTTCTATGAGGACAAAGTAATATTAACTTCATGCCCTAGAAAATCACACTTTACTATCAAAGCAAAGACAAGTGTACCATTTTGGGCATGACAATTTGTTTGGGCGTATGGTTCTTGAGGTGTGGTATTGTATGGTAGACGGCCACTCATAATAGAGAAAATCACACTTTACTATCAAAGCAAAGACAAGTGTACCATTTTGGGCATGACGATTTGTTTGGGCGTATGGTTCTTGAGGTGTGGTATTGTATGGTAGACGGCCACTCATAACAGAGAAAATCACACTTTACTATCAAAGCAAAGACAAGTGTACCATTTTGGGCATGACGATTTGTTTGGGCGTATGGTTCTTGAGGTGTGGTATTGTATGGTAGACGGCCACTCATAACAGAGTGTTGATTATCAGCAGGACTGGTCTGGTCCCACTGCTGTGGCATCTGATTTGTAAATGAAGCTGGATTCATCTGACCTATGGGATAACAGATTAAATTTTATGAAAATAGTTCAGTCACTAAAAATACACAACCAGTGAGTCTCAGTGCTGCCATACAATTATTTTAATAACCATATAGTTTGTTTATATACCAGTTCTCACTTGGAATGTTTTGATGGGGATTTCCACTGCACCCAAATTCCAAGGAAACTGTGATGTTACTTATAACATTAAAAAGTTAACAACATCTGATCAAGATGTAAAAGATATACAACCTTCTGATTTCACAGTGCAAACATTTCTTCCAAAATAGATACATGTGTAGCTTAACAATTGTTGTCTTTGTGCCCTATATTAACATGATAACTGTGTAAGAGTAGCATAAAGTACTGTACCATTTTGAAGCTGTCCCTGTTGATCCATTTGGGAGTATTGGTCTTGAGGCATTGTACTGTCTGGAAACTGTCCACCTTGATTATCAACAGAACCAGTCTGATCCCACTGTTGTGGTCCCTGATTTGTCCATGAATCAGAGTTCACTTGCCCTACATAGAATATAGTATGCTATTGAGACAAAGAGTCCTATATCTATATCTATATCTATATCTATATCTATCTATCTATCTATATCTATCTATCTCTATCTATCTATCTCTATCTATCTCTATCTATCTCTATCTATCTCTATCTATCTCTATCTATCTCTATCTATCTCTATCTCTATCTATCTCTATCTATCTCTATCTCTATCTATCTCTATCTATCTCTATCTCTATCTATCTCTATCTATCTCTATCTCTATCTATCTATCTCTATCTATCTCTATCTCTATCTATCTATCTCTATCTCTATCTATCTATCTCTATCTATCTCTATCTATCTCTATCTATCTATCTCTATCTATCTCTATCTATCTATCTCTATCTATCTCTATCTCTATCTATCTATCTCTATCTCTATCTATCTCTATCTATCTATCTCTATCTATCTATCTATCTCTATCTATCTATCTATCTATCTATCTATCTATCTCTCTCTCTCTCTCTCTCTCTCTCTCTCTCTCTCTCTCTCTCTCTCTCTCTCTCTCTCTCTCTCTCTCTCTCTCTATCTATCTATCTATCTATCTATCTATCTATCTATCTATCTATCTATCTATCTATCTATCTATCTATCTATCTATCTATATATACATACATACATACATTTGTCTAATTTCCTAAAAACATGCCCACTGAATTTGAACTCCTCCATTCATGTCATTGCTATTTTTCCTTTTTTTTTTTTTTGGGGGGGGGGGGCTTACCTAGCTTGAAATGCCGAGATCTTCTTCCTGCTATTTATTTTTTTTTTCAGTTAGTTAGTGCTACCCCTCCCCCCTGCTTTTTTCAATTTGTGTTAAGCTTAGCCCAGGCTACACTCGTCTGAATTTTAGTTTGTGGCGTCAGTCGGAGATGGCGCTGATCAAATACTTTTCTGTAACTTCTCTCTAAAGGAAGTCTGCTGGAGGACATAATTAAGATCAATGAAGGTGCAATTCTAGCGATTTGCTAGCAAGCTCCGTCCATTATCGTACTCCTCCATTCATGTTATTGGTATTTTTTTTTTTTTTTTTTTGGGGGGGGGGGGGGCTTACCTAGCTTGAAATGCCGAGATCTTCTTCCTGCTATTTATTTTTTTTTCAATTATTTAGTGCCACCCCTCCCCCCTCTCCCCTGCTTTTTTCAATTTGTGATAAGCTTAGCCCAGGCTACACTCGTCTGAATTTTAGTTTGCGGCGTCAGTCGGGGATGGCACTGATCAAATACTTTTCTGTAACTTCTCTCTAAAGGAAGTCTGCTGGAGGACATAATTAAGTTCAATGAAGGTGCAAGTCTAGCGATTTGCTAGCAAGCTTCATCCATTATCGTACATGAAGTGGTCCTGAGTTGTATTAAACTCACGATGTCATTTAGCTTAGATGTCATTCTAGTTGCTGTTGGCATTATATATTTTTTTTTTTCGATTTTTTTTTATTATTTTAAGATATTCTACTTACAAAAAACGTCCTTACTTAAATTCACTCACAATGGCTTACACTTACTTACAATACTTATGACACTACCAGGTCTCACAAACAAAGGCGATATACTAAACAATACACAATACAACTGTAACAAGCTTACTGTACAAAATTAACAACAATTACCATGTTTTAAGTTACTAAATTATACTGAGCTAAAAAAGCGGTCAGAAAAAAAAAAGATAATAATAACGTGCCAGAAACCATTGATTAACCATCCAACAAGGGTAAGAGAGTTGTCCATCTTGTTTGGAATTTTTGTAAAGTCTTGTTTGCTACGGCAGCCGCTTTGTATACGAGTAATTTTTCTTTCAATAATGCCATAAAGGCTGGAAAAGTAGGGGATAAAGATGTGAAATTTTGCAATTAAGATGTAAAAATTTAAGAGAAGACACCTTGGGTCTCCAGAATTGTAACCATATAAAATCTTGAGTTCGTCGAATAAGATGTTACACTTGGAGCTGGAATTCCACCAAGTTAAAACATCAGATCAGAAGGTCATGAGCAATGGGCAACTAACTAACAGATGCTGAAGGGTTTCTTGGCTACCGCAATATAAACAAAGATCAGAATCTGTGATTTTCATCTTGTAGAGTAGCACTCTATGTGGGAGAATATTATGTATGATCTTAAACTGAAAAATGCTTAATTTTGTTAAAGATGATGCGTCTCTTGGAAAACTTTTAGAATTGCTTGACCTTTTTCAACAATGCAGTGGATTAAAGATAAACTCGACAAAATCTGAGGCTATCTGGCTTGGAAAATACAGAAAACAACTGCTCTAAACTTTATGACTTAAAATGGCCACAAGACCCGATCGTTGCTTTAGGAACTGCGTTTTCGTATGATGCTTATAAATGTGAAATTAAAAACTTTCATGAAAAAGCAACAAAAATGCAACAGATGTTTAACTTGTGGTCACAGAGAGATTTATCACTGTACGGTAAAATCACAATTGCTAAAACCCTTGGACTTTCGAAAACGATCTTTTCTAGTGCTTGCCTCCCCACCCCTTCGCACATCGTTTCCAGTATAGATAAAATGGTTACAGCATTTGTTTGGAACAATAAGCCAGCCAAAATCAAAGAGAAAGCATGATAGGGCCAAAACAGAGTGGAGGGTTAGACCTTCCAGATTACAAATCCATAAAAAATTCTCTACTAGTCTCTTAGGTAAAAAGAGTGATTGATGGAAAAGGCGAAGCTTGGATGGCCATTCCTTCCTTTTATTTGGAAAACGTCAGGGGAACTTTCATTTTCGAGTGTAATTATGATGTTGACTTGCTCAATCTCAATGGACTGCCAGAGTTTTATGTAGATACTCTGAAAGCATGGTCCGAAATCAAAGGTGAATGTATGCCAGAAAACCATTTACAAATTCGAGGTGAAATACTATGGAATAACAAAAATATAACTATTGCCGGAAAATCCATTTATTACAAATACTGGCACGCTGTTGGGATCGAAAAAATTAAAGATCTTTTAAACGGCGAAAATAAATTCACATCTTATCAAAATTTTAAGCCAAAAAGTTGGCAAACGATTTCCTTTTACAAAATTGCTCGGATTGATTAATGCCATTCCAGACTCCTGGAAACAAAAACTAAGGACGCAAAGCAGATTCAATAACGACAATGATCAATACAATACTGAGGCTTCTTTAACTACGAAAGGAATTACTTGTAAACAATCCTGCAGCATTTTCGTTAAAAGAAAATTTAAAGAGCCGCTAGCAAACAATCGCCTTCGCAGACTAGGTGTTAACAAATTAGATAAAATAAACGAAATTCATAGTCGTTTAGAATGACTAAAGAAACAAAATTAAGCATTTTTCAGTTTAAGATCATACATAATATTCTCCCACATAGAGTGCTACTCTACAAGATGAAAATCACAGATTCTGATCTTTGTTTATATTGCGGTAGCCAAGAAACCCTTCAGCATCTGTTAGTTAGTTGCCCATTGCTCATGACCTTCTGATCTGATGTTTTAACTTGGTGGAATTCCAGCTCCAAGTGTAACATCTTATTCGACGAACTCAAGATTTTATATGGTTACAATTCTGGAGACCCAAGGTGTCTTCTCTTAAATTTTTACATCTTAATTGCAAAATTTCACATCTTTATCCCCTACTTTTCCAGCCTTTATGGCATTATTGAAAGAAAAATTACTCGTATACAAAGCGGCTGCCGTAGCAAACAAGACTTTACAAAAATTCCAAACAAGATGGACAACTCTCTTACCCTTGTTGGATGGTTAATCAATGGTTTCTGGCACGTTATTATTATCTTTTTTTTTTCTGACCGCTTTTTTTAGCTCATTATAATTTAGTAACTTAAAACATGGTAATTGTTGTTAATTTTGTACAGTAAGCTTGTTACAGTTGTATTGTGTATTGTTTAGTATATCGCCTTTGTTTGTGAGACCTGGTAGTGTCATAAGTATTGTAAGTAAGTGTAAGCCATTGTGAGTGAATTTAAGTAAGGACGTTTTTTGTAAGTAGAATATCTTAAAATAATAAAAAAAAATCGAAAAAAAAAATATATAATGCCAACAGCAACTAGAATGACATCTAAGCTAAATGACATCGTGAGTTTAATACAACTCAGGACCACTTCATGTACGATAATGGATGAAGCTTGCTAGCAAATCGCTAGACTTGCACCTTCATTGAACTTAATTATGTCCTCCAGCAGACTTCCTTTAGAGAGAAGTTACAGAAAAGTATTTGATCAGTGCCATCCCCGACTGACGCCGCAAACTAAAATTCAGACGAGTGTAGCCTGGGCTAAGCTTATCACAAATTGAAAAAAGCAGGGGAGAGGGGGGGAGGGGTGGCACTAAATAATTGAAAAAAAAATAAATAGCAGGAAGAAGATCTCGGCATTTCAAGCTAGGTAAGCCCCCCCCCCCCCCAAAAAAAAAAAAAAAAAATACCAATAACATGAATGGAGGAGTACGATAATGGACGGAGCTTGCTAGCAAATCGCTAGAATTGCACCTTCATTGATCTTAATTATGTCCTCCAGCAGACTTCCTTTAGAGAGAAGTTACAGAAAAGTATTTGATCAGCGCCATCTCCGACTGACGCCACAAACTAAAATTCAGACGAGTGTAGCCTGGGCTAAGCTTAACACAAATTGAAAAAAGCAGGGGGGAGGGGTAGCACTAACTAACTGAAAAAAAAAATAAATAGCAGGAAGAAGATCTCGGCATTTCAAGCTAGGTAAGCCCCCCCCCCCCCAAAAAAAAAAAAAAGGAAAAATAGCAATGACATGAATGGAGGAGTTCAAATTCAGTGGCATGTTTTTAGGAAATTAGACAAATGTATGTATGTATGTATATATAGATAGATAGATAGATAGATAGATAGATAGATAGATAGATAGATAGATAGATAGATAGATAGATAGATAGATAGATAGAGAGAGAGAGAGAGAGAGAGAGAGAGAGAGAGAGAGAGAGAGAGAGAGAGAAGAGAGAGAGAGAGAGAGAGAGATAGATAGATAGATAGATAGATAGATAGATAGAGATAGATAGATAGATAGAGATAGATAGATAGAGATAGATAGAGATAGAGATAGATAGATAGAGATAGAGATAGATAGAGATAGATAGATAGAGATAGATAGAGATAGATAGATAGAGATAGATAGAGATAGATAGAGATAGATAGATAGAGATAGAGATAGATAGATAGAGATAGAGATAGATAGAGATAGATAGATAGAGATAGAGATAGATAGAGATAGATAGAGATAGAGATAGATAGAGATAGATAGAGATAGAGATAGATAGAGATAGATAGAGATAGAGATAGATAGAGATAGATAGAGATAGATAGAGATAGATAGAGATAGATAGAGATAGATAGAGATAGATAGATAGAGATAGATAGATATAGATAGATAGATAGATATAGATATAGATATAGATATAGATATAGGACTCTTTGTCTCAATAGCATACTATATTCTATGTAGGGCAAGTGAACTCTGATTCATGGACAAATCAGGGACCACAACAGTGGGATCAGACTGGTTCTGTTGATAATCAAGGTGGACAGTTTCCAGACAGTACAATGCCTCAAGACCAATACTCCCAAATGGATCAACAGGGACAGCTTCAAAATGGTACAGTACTTTATGCTACTCTTACACAGTTATCATGTTAATATAGGGCACAAAGACAACAATTGTTAAGCTACACATGTATCTATTTTGGAAGAAATGTTTGCACTGTGAAATCAGAAGGTTGTATATCTTTTACATCTTGATCAGATGTTGTTAACTTTTTAATGTTATAAGTAACATCACAGTTTCCTTGGAATTTGGGTGCAGTGGAAATCCCCATCAAAACATTCCAAGTGAGAACTGGTATAATAAACAAACTATATGGTTATTAAAATAATTGTATGGCAGCACTGAGACTCACTGGTTGTGTATTTTTAGTGACTGAACTATTTTCATAAAATTTAATCTGTTATCCCATAGGTCAGATGAATCCAGCTTCATTTACAAATCAGATGCCACAGCAGTGGGACCAGACCAGTCCTGCTGATAATCAACACTCTGTTATGAGTGGCCGTCTACCATACAATACCACACCTCAAGAACCATACGCCCAAACAAATCGTCATGCCCAAAATGGTACACTTGTCTTTGCTTTGATAGTAAAGTGTGATTTTCTCTGTTATGAGTGGCCGTCTACCATACAATACCACACCTCAAGAACCATACGCCCAAACAAATCGTCATGCCCAAAATGGTACACTTGTCTTTGCTTTGATAGTAAAGTGTGATTTTCTCTATTATGAGTGGCCGTCTACCATACAATACCACACCTCAAGAACCATACGCCCAAACAAATTGTCATGCCCAAAATGGTACACTTGTCTTTGCTTTGATAGTAAAGTGTGATTTTCTAGGGCATGAAGTTAATATTACTTTGTCCTTCATAGAAGAAAAATAGGCCTGCTCCACAATTCGTCAATGCTTTTTGTTAATCATGAAATTAAAGAAAAATGTTTCTGTAAGAATAGAATCTTTGTGGCATTTTGAGATTGATGGTAAGTTATCTATGGAATAATCTGTGCTACACAACAATAATATTAGATTATGAGCTCGTGATTTCTATTTAAACAATAGTGTTTCTGTTGAGGAACTATCAGCTGATAGTCACCCAGCGGAAATTTGATGTTCTTAAAACAAATATGCTAGTTTAAGGTGGCTCGATAGGCTGAAAATTGACAACATTCATCAAAAATAAGATGTTTTTAAAAACATAACATTTAAAGCCCTTGAACACCTGTAAAAAAAATTTTGAACAATTTTGCTGAAATTCCCTCTAGATAAGTGTAAAATTCAAGGAAAGTACACAGTGGTATAACTTTCTTTTTTACGTAGCAATGGCCATAAAAACGGTTGTTTTACAGTCGGAAAGTGACCACAAATGGAGATCAGTTTCAATAAATAAGAACAATACTTGTAGGAAGGCTGTTAAGACATAAATAACTCGATAATTGTAATTGTGTGAAAACTGCTAACTGAATCACCATTACAGGCTCATTCATTTTCCTGAATGACACATGGACTTAAATTTTTTGAAAATTTAAGGTGACTCTGAACGGCATATACAGAGTTTTTTAAACTTTGCCAAAAGTTGCATTTTAGCCTGCTTGTCAAAATTCTATAATAAGGAAAAATTCAGCATGCTGTTTTTGAAATATAAGCGCTTAAAGCTGAAATAAAGGGTGTTTTTAGCAAGTCATAGTGTTGCTATGGTAACCTATTGTGTCAAAAAAATACCAACATGTTCACCAGTGATTGTGCAGTATTTTGATACCATGATTGTAGCATCAATTGAAAAAGAGTGGTTATAATGACCCATCAAAATCTAAGTCTTGTAATGTGCTGGAAACTGTTTTGAGCCACCTTAAAGTTCCTAAATCTCTCCATGCTATCAGTGGCTATTGTGGTTCTTGAAAGAGTCCAGCTGTGAGACTCTGAAGACTGACACATGGATTTCACATTAAGCACTTGTGATGATTTCTCTAATTTCCAGGTGGTCAAAGCTGTTATAAATGTGGCGAAGTTGGGCACTTTTCTCGAGAATGCCCTAACCAAGCAGAACATGGAGGAAATCAAAGGCGGAGAGGTTAGCTCCCTGAATTTTATTGAATTATCGGGAATTATAATCCATCAAATATTTCACTCGCATGCAATAGGTCTAGACACGTCATGTGACCAAATATTCCCCAGCTAAGAGACCGTTCATTTTTAAGAGAAAGGGGGGGCTGGTGGGATTTAAGGGGGGTCACCCCAAAAAAATCGGCCTTAAAGGGGGGCCCATCTAAAAAAAAATAAGGGAAAAGGGGGGGTCACTTAAAATATTTTACTGATACTTTAAGATGGGATATGTTTTACTATTTCTTTAAAAAATATATCCCCACAGAAATAAACAAAGAAAGTTTTTAAATCTATTAGTGTTAATGCTGTCGCATTAGATTTTGTACAGCGGTATTTGTGATATAGTTACCAGTTTTCCGCTCGGACAAGTGCCCCATGTTTTTCCAAGCTTGCACGTGTTTCACTGTTCGAGACAAGGTTGTACCTCGGCGGATCTATGCGAATTTCACAGCGTTAAATTTGTTGTATTTCAAGGATCTTATTGTCAACGGTCTTCACTCGTCCTACACACGGAAATGGAGGGCGTTGTAAACAAAGAAACTTACGGGGCGATTAAAGGTACAAACAGTTTTGTTTAGCCGAGTGTTTGATCTTCAGAACAGTATTTGCTATAACGTTTCCACGGCAACAGACTACAATTTTAAAGCTACGGAACTTAAGGTGATTCCTCAGTATTGTATTGCGAATCCCTACTGCGTACGATTTATTCGTCATTAGCGCCCGCAAAAGAATGCATGCACGTACACAACAAAAGAAATTTCCCTCAAGCTAAGTTCGATGACGAAATAAATGTTCCTTTTCTTTTAAATGAGCATGGTGGCCCATGTTTTATCGCACAATAATAGTGTACATATTATCCTCTTTAATTAAAAAAAAAATAAAAAATTTTACCGGACAGAAAAAAGATATGGGTGAAAGCGCGCAAAAAACCGTACTCTGGAATGCAAATTGACTGTAAAAACAAAGACTATACGAACGCTTTAATTTAAGTCCACGTCGTTTTAAATGATGTGATTTTTTCACAAATTTCATATGATATTGTTCTATGTACTCGACACCTTCTACCTGTCAGGTTTTTTCCCAAGTATTAGTTAAATAACTATGCATCCACCTACCTCAAAATATAACTTGGACCGATGAATAGCACGTGATTAGCACGAGGACAGGCATAAATTGAATAAGATTGGCCCGTCACATCTCTGAAGTGAGAATGGTGACCCGGCATTTTTATTGTGTTTTTCGAAACAGTGCTTGGTAGAAAACATTCAAGGAAAGTTTTAAAAATAATCATCGGTAACTTTAATTTCTGAGGAATCGCCTTAATGAACAAAAAAGGGTTTCTTTCTTTAATTTTCCTCTCTGTATTGTTGGATTTTTTAATCTTTTTTTCTTATTTTTCCCTTAAAGCTTATCAAATACAATATAGGTAACATAGCAGTTGCTTGACTAGAATACTTCAATAGCCAAAGCTACCTGCAAGCTGATAAAGGCCTGTGAACTATCTTGAAGAAATAAAGTTACTGTTAAAAACACACTTATGTCCAGGATTGAACGCAGGTATTGTTTAATTAGTACTTCATGTTTGGCAGGGTTATTTGAACTTTTCATATTACTTCATATTGGACAGAATTGTGTGTGTTTTGGTGACTTTTTACCAATGAGGACACTTAGTGATGCCTATCATAAGGAGTTTGAATCTCATTAGCGTTCAATCCTGGACCTAACTCTTAAAACATTGATTCTCCCTGCTAATCTTCTTCAAGCTCTTCCTCATCGCTTGTGCTGCTGTGGGAGTCGTTTTCGCTCTTTTCAGGCAGGGCATTCTCTTCAGGATACAGTAAGCAGTACACCTCATCTCTAACCTCTGGCTTGAACTTGTGATTGTTCTGTTTCCTGCCGCATTGCTGAAGTGGTTTGATTGCAAAGACTGTGTAATATATGGCACATCAAAGCACAACAAATCTTGTTTCTTGATAAGCAAACGTTTTTCGTTTCATACTTTACGCATCTCGATGTAGTAGGTTTCAGTAAGAAGAGGGCAGACAAGAGTGGGCAAAGGAAAGCCAGAAGGCGACGGAGAAAAATTATGAGGATTATTATTGAAAAGAATTTTCGAAGATCCGACAAAACTGAAAAAGCTCCGAGTGCCAGAACTAAACAAATACCTCAAACACCATAGACTAGACAAGCATCTGAAGAGCACCAAAAATGACAAGGTTAAGATAATTACCAGACACTGGCTTCTCCAAATGAATCCTCAAGGAACTGATCTGCTACAAACAGGATTGAAAGAAACAGATGAAGCTGAAAATGAACCTTTGCTAGACAGTGATAAGGACGATAGCGATGAAGACGACAACGATGGAAGCGAAAGCAGCAGTGATGAGGAGAATGAAAATGATTGCATTGACTCTGGTGGCAGAGACAAATCGAGTGATGTCATTCTTGCCTTCATCGATGACGAAGAAGAAGTTGAGAGGCCAGCCACAACATGTTCGGGAAGAGCTATAACCAGAAGATCAGAAATTGATTTTTCTTTCTCTTATTTTTTCAACGAATTCGGAGCGAGCTGGCACATTTCTTTTTTGCTGACTTTATAGTATACAGTAGAAAGTGACAAATGCAACTGTAGTATGAATGGTAATACCTTCATAATGCCAAAAACATACTGTGCTACTGTACAGTATGTATAGCTAGTTTAATTTTTCTTTCTTTTAATTTGTGTTTTTTTTTAACCGAAGAGCACTCTGTAGTATAGGGATTGTAAATTTGGTCTTCATAGTGAACACAACAACGTCAAGCAGGGGAAAAATAGAGAATATTAAAAAGGTAAAATCTTGAGGGAGGGTTAAATATATTTTGTGGGGGGGGGGGGTCATCCAAAAAATGACTGATATAAGGGGGGGCCATGTGAAAAAATCGGTAAGCTGAGGGGGGGTCATGCGATTTTTAAATGGTGTTTCCCAAATTCCACCAGCCCCCCCTCCCCCATAAAAAATGAACGGTCCCTAAAACTGGGGAATATCTGAGAATATTTCCCAATTTTCAAAACTGCATGCCTTGTGAGAATGATTTGAAGTAACCTGAGTATCAGGCCTCTCTTAGCAAGAGGGTAGGAGTAGGGAGGAATTGAAGAGAAAGGCCTGACACAAACGTTTTTATTGGCTCATGTCGTACTTCCAGATTCTGGACATTGCGCTGATTGGATAATTTACAAAGTACCCTGACGTCACACCACCGGAAATAAAAATTTCATACTGGCAAATTTTGTGAACTGATCTTGACGAGAATGAAAACTTCGCTAGATATTTATTTCTATGTGATCATGGAAAGCGACCACTTCAAGACAGCTCTTGAAGTTGCTCTACAGTTCTTTCCTGGAATAAAACTAAAAAGAGAGAACAGAAATTGTGCCTCGAAAGCCTGCTTGTCAAACGAAAAGACTTCCTCCTCAGAATTTTGTCGGCTCGGGATATCAGACTGGTTATTTCATCGTTCAGCTCTGAGTATTGGTCAGAAAACAGAGCTCTCTTCGTTCAGTGAGGGTCTTCGTTGAGTTCCTTCAGCTTCATTTTCACAAGTGCTGCTTGCCTTTGGAGTTACTTCAGTTGTGAGATCGCTAGCCTTGAATAGGAATAAAACTAATAGCTGTCAAAGGTGTTTGTGGTCGGGAGCGCTTGAAGCTATAAGTCTTGCACCTCGTCGAGTGTCCTACCACCCACCAATGCCTCCCGTAACTCAGTG
>JAHPZR010028002.1:0-5000 GCA_019787425.1 Platygyra sinensis
TCAAAAATGAAGATATCTATTTTAAAAAAAAATGCGTATACAGCGGGAATCTGGAGAGATTTTTTTATACAGGTGATTGTGACGTGAGACAACACGTGAATTTCGATTGAGCGTCAAAGCAAAGAGTAAGTGATGCATGATGCAGTACAGCTCTTTCGACTAATATCTTAAGCATTGTTTTTAAGTACCTTGTAGCCTGTCTGGTGGTTGATAGGCATCATAAAGCCTTGATAACCTGTAAGTCACCAGCATGTTTTAAAGAAGCAAAACGTGTTCTGTAACTTCCAACACAACTGATATCAGCGGCAAGTCAGTTATCAGCGTTCGAAGTCAGGTCGATCCAGGCAGCAAAGTCCAAGAGCAGTTCTTGCCCAAGAATAAAACCCTGTCGTGAGTTGTGGCCCATTTGCCAAGCGTTGCTAGCTTCAAAGTTTGGAAATGAGAACTGCTTTTAGACTTATAAAATTTTTTCTTGCATCGTCCTCCATGTTTACCCGCGCACGAGGTGTAACAGAACCTTCCCGGCATGCATTTCGATCACGTTCGGCAAGACAAGGGCAAGACAAGCCAGACAAGACAAGACAAGACTCTGTAAAATCACAATAATATTTAACTAATTACAGAGCGTGTTTTTTTCCTTTTTTATTCCAACATAATAATGGCCAACAAGAAGCGATCGATTGATTCAAAACATAGATCTGTGATCCAGGTTTGCGTTGATTTTACTTCAAATTGGCATGATTTGTAGTGTTTTAAACTTCTGGGATCAGGGGCCATGCAGATGTAAGGAGAGAGACCTGTACGTTGCCACAGAAGGGTTAATCTGTTAATCTGTCAGCCCTACATTTTTAAGCTTATACGTTGCAGGCAGTTAAAATGAAATAGAGATAGTTGCTGTGACGCTTTTAAAGTGAAATCAACATTTTAACACTATTTAGGCCCGAAATCGACGTTTTCGAGTTTACGTGCTGGGTGAAATGAACAGCTTGCTGGATTTGAAGTGAAATCAACATCCTTGCCGTCATTGCCTTAACGCGAAATCGCGTAAAGTGAACTGGCTGTAATTTGAGTGAAATTAATGTCTTTGCGGTCGCGTGATAACGTGAAATCACAATTTTAACGGTTTTTAAAACCTGAAATCAACATTTTTTAAGGTTACATCTTGATTGTTCTCCTTGGCCTAACACTGCACTAACCCTAATGCGTCCTGACCTTAACTCTAACGTTATCCGAAGCGCTAACCCTAACAATGAAGCGCTAGCGCTAACCCTCGGCAATAACCCCCACCCTTCAACGCTAACCCTAGTTTCAAGCGGTAACACTAAACGTTAACTCTAAGCCTAACCTTGTTCCGTAACCCTAGTTTCAAGCGGTAACCCTATTTCAAGCGGTAACCCTAGTTTCAAGCGGTAGCCCTAAGCGTTAACTCTAAGCCTAACCTTGTTCCGTAACCCTAGTTTCAAGCGGTAACCCTAGTTTTAGCGGTAACCCTAGTTTTCAAGCCGTAGCCCTAAGCGTTAACTCTAAGCCTAACCTTGTTCCGTAACCCTTCAACGCTAGCCCTAGTTTCGAGCGGTAACCCTAACCCTAAGTAAAACCCTAAGGGTTAAGTCCTTGCGGTGCCGTGATAATGTGAAATCAAAATTTTAAGTCTCTGTAAATGACCTGATATCAACATTGTCTAGCTTGCGCATTGCGGGAAATTAACATCTGGCTGTAATTTGAGTAAACCGAACGTCTTTGCGGTCGCACGTTAACGTGAAATAAAAGTTTTAACGGTTTTAAGCTGACATCAACACTTTTTGAGGTTACACGTTGCAAAAGATCAATATTTTGCTGGATTTTAAGTGAAATTACCGTCTTTGCGGTCACGTGCTGACGTGACAACAAATACAGGGTTTTTTGCATACGTAATATCTCGAAAACGAAACAAACTTCAGCAAAAAAAACATGCAGAACATTGTCTAACGCACCTAAACAAAACTGCATGCGAAATTTGGAGCGTTTTTGATAAATTGCATTTTTGAGTAAAAAACCTAACGCCCTTTTTCCACCGAAGCCTTCAATTAGTGGTAAATGTACCCGCTCTGAGGTCAGTCACAATGAAGTAATTTTTCCCACTCGTATAAAAATATTGTAAGTTATAATCATCAAAGTTTTTCGCTTGCGCGCGATTGGTCTAAACACGTCGCGTGACCGAATATTCCCCAGCTAAAACTGGGAATATTTAACAATTAGACTACAAGCCCGAGTTTTCTACGAGCAGATAGTCAAACGAGGGGCAGGCGAGTTGAGCCGAGGTGACAAAATGACGGCCGTTTCTTGCCGTTTTCGAAGTGTTGAGAAGAGGATTTAGATTAAGTTTTGAACGACTAGTGGATTTATACTAAAACAATTAGATTATTCGCTCTCGATTTCTATCGCGCGATAGTTGGATCGGGCTGCGCCTCGTCAACTATCACGCGATAGAAATCGAGAGCGAATAATCTAATTGTTTTAGTATAAATCCACTAGTCGTTCAAAACTTAATCTAAATCCTCTTCTCAACACTCGAAAACGGCAAGAAACGGCCGTCATTTTGTTCACCTCGGCTCAACTCGCCTGCCCCTCGTTGATATCTGCTCGTAGAAAACTCGGGCTTGTAGTCTAATTGTTAAATATTCCCCAGTTTTAGTGGGGAATATTCGGTCACGCGACGTGTTTAGACCAATCGCGCGCAAGCGAAAAACTTTTGATGGATTATAACTTACAATATTTTTATACGAGTGGGAAAATTACTTCATTGTGACTGACTCAGAGCGGGTACATTTACCACTAATTGAAGGCTTCGGTGGAAAAAGGGCGTTAGGTTTTTTACTCAAAAATGAATTTATCAAAAACGCTCCAAATTTCGCATGCAGTTTTGTTTAGGTGCGTTAGACAATGTTCTGCATGTTTTTTTTGCTGAAGTTTGTTTCGTTTTCGAGATATTACGTATGCAAAAAACCCTGTATTTGTTGTCACGTCAGCACGTGACCGCAAAGACGGTAATTTCACTTAAAATCCAGCAAAATATTGATCTTTTGCAACGTGTAACCTCAAAAGTGTTGATGTCAGCTTAAAACCGTTAAAACTTTATTTTACGTTAACGTGCGACCGCAAGACGTTCGGTTTACTCAAATTACAGCCAGATGTTTAATTTCCCGCAATGCGCAAGCTAGACAATGTTGATATCAGGTCATTTACAGAGACTTAAAATTTTGATTTCACATTATCACGGCACCGCAAGGACTTAAACCCTTAGGGTTTTACTTAGGGTTAGGGTTACCGCTCGAAACTAGGGCTAGCGTTGAAGGGTTACGGAACAAGGTTAGGCTTAGAGTTAACGCTTAGGGCTACGGCTTGAAAACTAGGGTTACCGCTTAAAACTAGGGTTACCGCTTGAAACTAGGTTTACGGAACAAGGTTAGGCTTAGAGTTAACGCTTAGGGCTACCGCTTGAAACTAGGGTTACCGCTGGAAACTAGGGTTACCGCTTGAAACTAGGGTTACGGAACAAGGTTAGGCTTAGAGTTAACGTTTTAGTGTTACCGCTTGAAACTAGGGTTAGCGTTGAAGGGTGGGGGTTATTGCCGAGGGTTAGCGCTAGCGCTTCATTGTTAGGGTTAGCGCTTCGGATAACGTTAGAGTTAAGGTCAGGACGCATTAGGGTTAGTGCAGTGTTAGGCCAAGGAGAACAATCAAGATGTAACCTTAAAAAATGTTGATTTCAGGTTTTTAAAACCGTTAAAATTGTGATTTCACGTTATCACGCGACCGCAAAGACATTAATTTCACTCAAATTACAGCCAGTTCACTTTACGCGATTTCGCGTTAAGGCATGACGGCAAGGATGTTGATTTCACTTCAAATCCAGCAAGCTGTTCATTTCACCCAGCACGTAAACTCGAAAACGTCGATTTCGGGCCTAAATAGGTTAAAATGTTGATTTCACTTTAAAGCGTCACAGCAACTATCTCTATTTCATTTTAACTGCCTGCAACGTATAAGCTTAAAAATGTAGGGCTGACAGATTAACAGATTAACCCTTCTGTGCAACGTACAGGTCTCTCTCCTTACATCTGCATGGCCCCTGATCCCAGAAGTTTAAAACACTACAAATCATGCCAATTTGAAGTAAAATCAACGCAACCTGGATCACAGATCTATGTTTTGAATCAATCGATCGCTTCTTGTTGGCCATTATTATGTTGGAATAAAAAAGGAAAAAAAAACACGCTCTGTAATTAGTTAAATATTATTGTGATTTACAGAGTCTTGTCTTGTCTTGTCTGGCTTGTCTTGCCTTGTCTTGCCGAACGTGATCGAAATGCATGCCGGGAAGGTTCTGTTACACCTCGTGCGCGGGTAAACATGGAGGACGATGCAAGAAAAATTTTATAAGTCTAAAAGCAGTTCTCATTTTCCAAACTTTGAAGCTAGCAACGCTTGGCAAATGGGCCACAACTCACGACAGGGTTTTATTCTTGGGCAAGAACTGCTCTTGGACTTTGCTGCCTGGATCGACCTGACTTCGAACGCTGATAACTGACTTGCCGCTGATATCAGTTGTGTTGGAAGTTACAGAACACGTTTTGCTTCTTTAAAACATGCTGGTGACTTACAGGTTATCAAGGCTTTATGATGCCTATCAACCACCAGACAGGCTACAAGGTACTTAAAAACAATGCTTAAGATATTAGTCGAAAGAGCTGTACTGCATCATGCATCACTTCTCTTTGCTTTGACGCTCAATCGAAATTCACGTGTTGTCTCACGTCACAATCACCTGTATAAAAAAATCTCTCCAGATTCCCGCTGTATACGCATTTTTTTTTAAAATAGATATCTTCATTTTTGAACAAAGAAAAGGAACAGAGCGAAAAAAAAAATTGAGCGACCTCGTGTCGAACCAGCGTCACGGCAAAACAAATTCGAATCTGGCCCGTTCAGCGCCTCATCCGCTTGTGCTAACGAAGCAG
>JAHPZR010028002.1:7500-22069 GCA_019787425.1 Platygyra sinensis
GTACCAAGACTCTGGTCCCTAGGGCTTTTATCGCTGCATCTGCTACAAGAGTTCAACTTGAGCACAACTTACTAACTGGCCAATGCACATACACTTAAATACCATATAGGTTCCTATGTGTGGGCCACACGGGATGAACAGACCTAGGACTTTCTTAGAATACAAACCCAAACCTTTTCACGCCATCAAACACTATCAATCAAGTGTACAATGGCAATGTTTTGTCGTTTCCCCAAACATTTGGAATCAAACTGATAAAAAAAAAATCCTTAGGAGACTTACAGAAGGACACTCACAGTTTCTTCAATAAAAAAAAGACAATTCTGTTTAAACTGATGAACTCGCCTACATAGACCCTTTGCATAAATTGCACCTAAATTTGAATGACAATACTCATACATCCTTAGTCTCACATTCATGTGAAAATTCTTTTGTCTTCAAACATGAATGTGAGGCTAAGGATGTACAAGGTATTGTTATTCAAATTTAGGCGCCATTTATGCAAAGGGTCTATTACTGCAAATTTAAATGACAAATAATAGGAAAGAACTGCTTTCAGAAAGAACTAAAACAAGATTACTCGTCCCTGATTTCTTTGAAGTAACAGGTGACTATACCTCATGGAGATCTCGAGCTCACAACTAATTGTTCATACACAATGAGATGTGGCTGCAGGGAATCATGGAACTTCCATTTGTTATCTATGACAAGACATTTGTTTTGATGAATACAACAACCATGATTCCCTGCAGGTGGCTCTCATAAATGGAACTGGCCATTAGGCATGGCACCATGACACATGCTGTGGATATTCTACTATTAGCGGTCGATTATTTCCCCTCTATAGTATATTACAAAAAACGGCTCAGTAGCCTAAGATTACACTGTAAGATACATACCTGACTGAAGCAGAATGTCAAAAAGCTTCTGCTGCTTATCATCGCCAGGAACAGAAATTACCGCCTGGGAAATATCTAGATTAGATCCACCAATACGACCAACGGCGACAAAAAGGTAATCCTCCTTCAAAAAGTCAGCTGCCAAACGCTGAATCTCATCCGGGAACGTGGCACTGAACATTAAAGTCTGTCTGTTTGCTTTGTCAGGCATTCCACTTCTCTCCACTAATTTACGCACTTGAGACTCGAATCCCATGTCTAACATTCGGTCTGCCTCATCCAAGATCAGGTAGCGCACATTGGACAGGCTAACCTGCAACAGTCAATCATCTGTTGTTAGGAAACTGTTATACAACCAACTGTTGCTAGCAAAATGCAAAACTTGTCACAATACCAAGTACTGTTAACAAAATGAAATAATGCATTGTTTGATAGCAAAATCCAACAATTTCAGTCTGTCACACATTGCTGCCATGAAATAAATAACCTATGATAACCATAAACAATAAAGAAAAGTGAAACACGTCTACCGTAAATATACTGTAAGAGACACTAAAAGACTGCTCTCCAAAACCAGTAATAGCTAGACTACGAGTAGTCCAATTTTCGCTTAGTCCGTCGAACAAGACCGTAAAAAACACACAAGGAACAAATAGCCGTGTGAAATCCTGGAGGCGAGAAGCGCGCGAAAGGTTAGCTATAGCCTGTTGGCAGAATCCCAAACTAAACATCACGGCCCTTTCGCACACGTCTAGCACCCAGGATTTCACACAGCCACTTTTCCTCGCGAAAGAGGAACTCGTAGCCTAGGTTATAATCCCAATGTCAATTTGTTCAAGTGCCCCTGTGATCAAAAAAATCACTTCCTTTTTTTTCTCGAGATTCTGAAAGTGTCTGCTTAACACTTGACTGGCAAAATTCTAATCTTTCATTTTTATCCAAAGGCTGTTTACTTTGAGTGTAAGTTTTGGATTTCACGATCCGCCATTACTCATGTTCAAACCTGACCGATTTGACCTCAGAGGGTTGGATCCGGGAAAAGTGATGTCAAAGGCTCACCAGCTTAAAATTTCAGCGTGTGAATGCAGCTTATTATGTATGCAAAGTGCGAGTTTAAAAGTGTGAAAGCCCAAGACTCCCGTGCTGCATATTAATTCTGCAACGTACACACGCATTGCATTCTTAAACTAGTGAGCCTTTGACGTCATTTTCTCGTCGATCCAGCTCTCTCAAGAACTTAAATTTAGTAATGGCGGATCATTAAATAGGAAAGTTCCAGTTAAAATAAACAGGTGCCTTTTTTAATCAAGGATTAAAACTTGGGCCACTTCGTGTTTAGTTAACATAGTTTTGAAATCCAAAGGAAAAAAAAAAATTATTTTTTGTCACAGGGGCACTTTAAAATAATGCACTGTTGGTAAATGTTAATTCCACTTATGAATGTAACGGGCCACTTTTACTTGAACTTTCCAATTTCATTAATAATATGTCAAATTTTATCAAAGGAAATCTGATCTAATTAGCACAGATTATGTACGATTTCATTTCCAAGTTCTCTTGTAAGTTTTAGCTTCTATTGAGAAAATAGATCAAACTCCCAAGGGAGCGTTTGAAAACATTTTCAGAAAACTCGAAGTCCGTCAAAGATACTTCGCTACGCGTCGTATTTTCAACTCTCTTCTCGGTGTTTCGGAATGTGGTTAAGCATGGTCTTTCGTGTTTGATATATTTCATACCTTATTTCTAGTGACAAAGTCATCCAAGCGTCCAGGTGTAGCGACCAAAATATGGCATCCCCTTCTTAGCTTTTCCAGCTGGTGCTGCACACTAACTCCACCATAACATACTGCTGCAGTTACTACAGTTTCATTAGAGAACTTGCAAACTTCCTTATGGATCTGGACAGCAAGCTCACGAGTTGGTGCAATGCAAAGTGCTGAAGGAGTTTGCGTATCACCAGATAAGAAGCCACCACTAAGGTGACCTTGTTTAATCATGGAAGTCAACACTGGCACTAAAAATGCAACCTGTAATGGAAATAACAAGATATCAGCCCCAACACGTTTCGGTATTCTTTGGTTTCTTTCACAACCAACATCACAACTGATGCTTTTGAGTACTTCATAATAAAAACAAAACAAACAGGTTGTGCTCTTTCACTACATCTTTGTCTATCACTTCTGGTTTTTCATGATTTTCGTGTGTTTACAAAGAACATAAATTGAAATGTCCTGTGTTCAGGCACGACACTTAACTCCCTCTTGGATAACGTCCAAGACATCTGAAAAACCAAGTGGCTGCGTTCAGGCAATCAGAAGAGCACCTGACTACTGCGTGGTTTGTGGCCATGCTCCTCCAGAAGTTTGAGATCTAGAGACTTGGAAATGCTATTTTCAGCACTCTCCACGAGATACTTTGTCAAAAAATCAGTCTCCATCAAGTGTGTAAAAGATGTTTCGTTTGAATTTTCGTTAAAAAAGTTCTTTACCAATCCTTGGTACGTTTCCAACTTATGTTTTTGCTGCACATACTTTAAGTACTTTCTTACCCAGATGCAAAGGTAAACTTATCATAGTTAAATTTTAAAATAACGTTTTAGTAGAGTCAGTGTCAACAAAACTTGGAATATACACCACTGATCCATGCACACTACTGATTTTACAAAAATAACGGTTTCTTCCACAACTACTATTTAAAATAACATTTCATTATATAAACACCAGTGAAATACCAAGTGAGCTTTCCCGCAAAAACTTCACATCTTCACACGTGAAGATAACATGTTATCTTCACACGTGAAGAGATCCACCGTCGTTATGGTTACATAATAAATCGCACCTTTTTCACAGGAGTTTATCCAGTGTTTATATAATAAACAGAATATTACATGCCCGCTTGTGGATATGAATTTTATCTTCATGTTCGACTCGATATCTCACGAGTGAGCGCAAACACACGAAGATAAAATTCATATCCACGTGCGGTCATGTAATATCCTCTATATGTCCACTTTCTGACTGCTATAATTGTTTAACTGGACACATTTGGGCCATCTGAATAATTTCGCTTTTAATGCTATTTTAGGCGACCAGTATAATTTTGTAGTTTACTTTTATTGTTCATAATTACAAAACCAGTTATTCCTATTAAGGTGCACAATAACTTGTTGTTGCTAGTCGCTGCCTACGTACCGTCTTTCCCGATCCTGTCTGCGCACAAGCCATGAGATCTCTACCTTTAAGAACAATAGGAATAGCATACTTTTGAATAGGTGTTGGTTTAGTGAACTTTGCTTTCTTAATGTTCGCCGAGCACTGTTCCAGTATCCCAGCTTCCTCAAAAGTTTTTATTGGATTAACAGGATCCTTTCCAGTAACTGACACAGGAATGTCATCGTACTTGTCAAAATTCAAACCACTATGAGGTGCATCCTTAAAAAGTTCGTCTATATTATCTGGAAGCTCTGGTGGAATGTACGTCACTGGAGCCATTCTCTTCTCAGGTTCTAAACAAAACAAAACAAAACAAACCATGTGACCGTGTGACAGAATTTCCAGTCCTATACCCCCATGGGATTATGACTAAAAGTGAAAGTGATGAATACTAATACAAAGATCTGTTAGTGATATAATCCCTCTTAATGACAAATTCATGTAAATCAATTAATGTCATGAAAACAATGTTTACATAAAAAGTTGGATTGCTTTGCGCTTAAAATACACCTACAAAAATTCATAATTTCCGGTAATTTGACCATTTGTCACATACCATATTTTCTTGATTAAACACACTCGGCATTTATTTTAAACTTCGCTTCACCTATCGTGTTTATCCTGCCTGGGATTTAATCTTATTTCTGAAAGCTAAATATCTTAAATTTATTGAACCAAAAGTTTACAATTTACCTCAAATATAAATTCCTCAAGGGTCTTATTTCAAATCTACCAGAGGGACCCTGCATTCAGTCCAGAAAACAGTGAGCACGTAGTCATTTCCTTCCCTTCAGACATTTATTTAACATTTGCATCTGATTTGTCCAGGCAAGAGAGTGTCCCAATGACAACCTTTTTGTTTATGACGTTTTACAGGGTTTTATGACATAAGAGAAGACATTACTTTACATGTATGTAGTAACAACAACCTACCCTGTGATGGGCATTCTCGGGCAAAATGACCCGCCTCTCCACATTTGAAACAGCCTTGATCTCCTGAGATATATTAAAAGTAGCAAATTTGATCTTGGGCATTGTTTTAAAAGAATTCACATTTGAAAAAACCAGTGGAAAAAGGGGATAAGTGACGATTTTGGTTGTTTCTGTTCCTTGCTCCAAATAAGCTGAATTTTTGCATGTGGTCTTCGTTTCAGCTGAAAAACATTGCCCGGTAATTTTCTCGCTGGGTTGCTCGTTTTCAAGAAATAATGTATGCAAAAAAGTTACGCCACTGGGACAAACCGAGTGGATTTTTGCATAAATTAAAATTACGCAATGTCTCGAAAACGAAGCAAAACTTTAGCGGAAAAACTATAGGACATTGCTTACCACCAATTTCGAGCTACCGTGAACGTCCAACTTTTGTCCGCGTTGTAAATCCATTCATTACATGGCTACAGCATGATATAGCAAGTTGACATAATGTCTTAAATTACTGAGTTAAGAAAATAATTGTGACAAACCTCTTTGACCAGGTGAAGAGACATTCCCTCCAGCGGGGCACTCTCTTGCAAAGTGTCCTTCTTCTCCACAAGTTCGACAACTTTTGTCCAATGCTGCAAAGGTAAAAGCTTGTAGTCATTAACCAATCAATTAAGTAGTCAATGTGATCCACAATTGGCAACACAGAGTACAAACATGATTAGCTTGCTAATAAACAAATAAAGCCTGTTGTTGCTATAATTAGTTAAAAGAGCTATTTCTAAAGTTTTATTCCACATGGAAACTGTTCCTTTGTTTTGGTATAACAACTTTAAGTAGGATAGTGATTTGGTGCAAGTACATCTTTTTTTGTAATGTGTTGTAATAAACAAATTTGTTATTAAAACAATAGTTTAAATGAGACTTTACAGGTAAGGTCAAAGACCATTCTAATTTATTTCTGGTTGATAGTAAGGGAATAACATGACTTTCTGAAGATATCTTGTTTATTCTGGAGCTGAGTGGTGTGTTTGTACCTAAGTAGTGACCTTAAAAGATCAGTGAGTTACCAATTATGTCACTAGGGCCAATACTGGTAAACAAAGCCTGGCAATCAACACTTTTGATAAAGTAATGCTTAACTAAAACAAACCCTACCTCCTGAAGATGAGCATTCCCTTGAAAAATGGCCTGTCTCTCCACATTTAAAACAGCTTTGGTCTCCTGAAATAAGTTATGGTACACTCATGGAAAGTTTTTCCTTAAATAGATTCAAAAGTGAGAAACTTTCAACAAGTATACTGCAAAGATTAGCTTTGCTATGCAAAGGATGTTGGCAAGGAGGAAAACAGCAATGGTGTGTGTTTAACACACACACAATTATTGGTTTCTTAAGCTGCAGCTTGATTCAAAATTCAACAAGCCCTCTTGACTAAAAAACAAGACAACTGGATCACAACTCATTGTGAAAAGAATAAAAAAATATGTTGCAGAAAGGTTGTCAGGTAGCTTCATCTAAACTGCTTTGGGCCAAACAATAACTTAATAGTAAATATTGTCCAAAGTTAAAAATTAAAGAAGACTAATGAGAATTTGATGGGGATAAGGGACCAGATTAATCTTGCTTTCAATAGGGGAATCCTTGTTTACAATATTTGCCTCATTAGCATAAGCAATCCAGTTTCTGATGGAGCTAAAAATAAATCAGTTCTGAATATCGAAAGGTCAAAGTACAATTAACTCGGCCAATGAATACGAGCCTGATGCATTGAATACTTTTTGTGCAACATGGGTTTAAAAACTCAAAATTTTACATAGAATGTATGAGCTCATTAGCGCTTTTGCCACCCAGAAATTTTGCAGTTTTTGATAGACTATTTCTCCTTGAATATTACACCCAAAGAGCTAAAAATTTCACCATGTACTAAGGTTTTCTAGCTCTTTAGCTGCCTGAAGTCAATTTGTATCTAACATGCTTCCTTCTTTACGCAAAGCCGTATGCAAATGAGCAAAAATGTAAACAATGATGTCAGCATGAATCTGTCTATAATCAGGGACCCAAAAACAAACAAATAAACAATAGCCTCCATTTGGCGCAAAAGTATGCTAGGACATTGGTCCAAGGACATTACCTGTCCCAAGATGTGAACAGTTTTCCTTGAGCATGATCTCAGAAAACTGCGAGCTTCAAAGAACAGACAATGTCCAAGGACAAATATCCGAGCACAACATTAACAATAATAGTAATAATAGAAATAATAGTAATAATAGTAATAATAGTAATAATAGTAATAATAGTAATAATAGTAATAATAGTAATAATAATAATAATAATAATAATAATAATAATAATAATAATAATAATAATAATAATAATAGTAATAGTAATAGTAATAGTAGTGTAATAATAAAAATCAAAGTGAAAAATGATCATCGCCGTAAATTTTCCAATTTAAGCAACTGGAAAGAAGAAGCGTGAAAAAATCAAGGCTTCAATGGGATTCGAACCTGTGACCTCCGCGATACCAGTGCGATCCTCTACCAACTGAGCTATGAAGCCACACATTGGGAGCGAGGTCAATTTATTGAGTTCATATCTGCCGTGAGGAGTAAATTGATGTGAAGTATATATGAAATAATTCATATATTTGAACTGCGGTTGTAGATCAAAGTGAAGAATGATCGCAGTAAATTTTCTCCTCACGGGAGATATGAACTCAATAAATAGACCTCACTCCCAATGTGTGGCTTCATAGCTCAGTTGTAGAGCATCACACCGATATCGCGGAGGTAACGGTTTCAAATCCCGTTGAAGCCTTGATTTTTTCAGGCTTCTTCTTTCCAATTGCTAAAATTGGAAAATTTACTGGGATGATCATTCTTCACTTTGATCTACAACCGCAGTTAAAATATATGAATTATTTCATATATACTTCACATCAATAATAATTATATGAGTAATAATAATATATAGATTTAGGCCAGCCTAAAAGTGTAGCTCCTTGGCCGGGTTGTTCAGTGCCCGATTCAGCTCACCAAGGAAGAGGTAGAATTTTGCTTTGAGTTTTGTGGTGAGGTTTTGTTTCTTGTTTGACCTTCTGTTTTGAGTTTTATAATCACCATTTATTATATAAACACCAGTTAGCTACATATTCTCTTAGAAAGTACTCAGATGTGTTGCTGCATGATCGAAACATCATCGGTTCTTCCTCGGAAATCTTCGGTTATCTTCGGCAATCTTTGAAAAATGTTCGGAAAATGATCGGAAACGTTTGTCTGGCCTTCGGAACAATTTTTAAAAACTGTTCGGAAATTTTCGGAAAGTGGTCGGAAATCTTCGGAAAATTGTCAAAAAATGTGATCATAAGTATGTTTATATAATAAACAGAATGTTAAATGGCCGCTTGTGAATACGAATTTTATCTTCTCGTGTTTAACTCGATATCTCACGAGTGAGCGCAGCGAACAAAACAAAGCAGCAAAAAAACATTTGTATAGAAGAAAAAGTTATAATTCAAATTTTAATTCTGGGCTAGCGTTAACTGGCTTCCAAACAATCCCGTCCTGTTTTCAACAAGTTAACCTGACATGAGCCCGCAATCCAGTCAAAAAACCAGCACTTGGTCAGCAGTCAACTTCAAAAAAACATGTGACCACGATGAGTTGTAGACTTGAGCCCATGATATGGTCACATAATACTGGTCAGCAGATACCTTGTTTTGACAGGTGTCAATTGATCATAAGAGGGATGTCCAATAACAAAGAAGTACATGGTAAACCAAGACTGCATGTTGCGTGACTCCACTGTCGTCATGCGTACGCGCCCACGAGCAATACTGCTGTCCATGATAACAATGAGAAAATCCGTACATGGGTTTCTTTTTCCTATATGGTTATGGGGCCTGGAAGTATGACATGAGCCAATAAAAACGTTTGTGTCAGGCCTTTCTCTTCAATTCCTCCCTACCCCTACCCTCTTGCTAAGAAAGGCCAGATAGTCAGGTTACTTCAAATCATTCTCACAATGCATGCAGTTTTGAAAATTGGGAAATATTCTCAGATATTCCCCAGTTTTAGCTAGGGAATATTTGGTCACATGATGTGTCTAGACCTATTGCATGCGAGTGAAATATTTGATGGATTATAATTCCTGATAATTCAATAAAATCCAGGGAGCTAACCTCTCCGCCTTTGATTTCCTCCATGTTCTGCTTGGTTAGGGCATTCTCGAGAAAAGTGCCCAACTTCGCCACATTTATAACAGCTTTGACCACCTGGAAATTAGAGAAATCATCACAAGTGCTTAATGTGAAATCCATGTGTCAGTCTTTCCACAAAAACTCTTCAGAGTCTCACAGCTGGACTCTTTCAAGAACCACAATAGCCACTGATAGCATGGAGAGATTTAGGAACTTTAAGGTGGCTCAAAACAGTTTCCAGCACATTCCAAGACTTAGATTTTGATGGGTCATTATAACCACTCTTTTTCAATTGATGCTACAATCATGGTATCAAAATACTGCACAATCACTGGTGAACATGTTGGTATTTTTTTGACACAATAGGTTACCATAGCAACACTATGACCTGCTAAAAACACCCTTTATTTCAGCTTTAAGCGCTTATATTTCAAAAACAGCATGCTGAATTTTTCCTTATTATAGAATTTTGATAAGCAGGCTAAAATGCAACTTTTGGCAAAGTTTAAAAAACTCTGTATATGCCGTTCAGAGTCACCTTAAATTTTCGAAAAATTTAAGGTGACTCTGAACTGCATATACAGAATTTTTTTAAACTTTGCCAAAAGTTGCATCTTATCCTGCTTATCAAAATTCTGAAATAAGAAAAAATTTCACCGTTCTTTACACAATGGATTAAGCATTTAACAAGCCAGGAAGTTGGGGAGAAGGGAGCGTTTACAGATTGCATATTACAGGAGTGTAAATGTTGTTGTTGTATTTTGTAAAAAGTTACCGCAGTTGTAGGAAATATTACTTTTTACAAGGAAAATGAATGAGCCTGTAATGGTGATTCAGTTAGCAGTTTTCACACGATTACAATTATCAAGTTATTTATGTCTTAACAGCCTTCCTACAAAGTATTGTTCATATTCATTGACACTGATCTCCATTTGTGGTCACTTTCCGACTGTAAACGACCGTTTTTATGGCCATTGCTACGTAAAAAAAAGTTATACCACTGTGTACTTTCCTTGAATTTTACACTTATCTAGAGGGAATTTCAGCAAAATTGTTCAAAATTTTTTTTACAGGTGTTCAAGGGCTTTAAATGTTTTTTTTTTAAAAACATCTTATTTTTGATGAATGTTGTCAATTTTCAGCCTATCTAGCCACCTTAAACTAGCATATTTGTTTTTGGGTGACTATCAGCTGATAGTTCCTCAACAGAAACACTATTGTTTAAATAGAAATCATGAGCTCATAATCTAATTGTTTTGTAGCACAGATTATTCCATGGATAACTTACCATCAATCTCAAAATGCCACAAAGATTCTATTCTTACAGAAACATTTTTCTTTAATTTCATGTTTAACAAAAAGCATTGAGGAATTGTGGAGCAGGCCTATTTTTCTTCTATGAAGGACAAAGTAATATTAACTTCATGCCCTAGAAAATCACACTTTACTATCAAAGCAAAGACAAGTGTACCATTTTGGGCATGATGATTTGTTTGGGCGTATGGTTCTTGAGGTGTGGTATTGTATGGTAGACGGCCACTCATAACAGAGTGTTGATTATCAGCAGGACTGGTCTGGTCCCACTGCTGTGGCATCTGATTTGTAAATGAAGCTGGATTCATCTGACCTATGGGATAACAGATGAAATTTTATGAAAATAGTTCAGTCACTAAAAATACACAACCAGTGAGTCTCAGTGCTGACATACAATTATTTTAATAACCATATAGTTTGTTTATTATACCAGTTCTCACTTGGAATGTTTTGATGGGGATTTCCACTGCACCCAAATTCCAAGGAAACTGTGATGCTACTTATAATATTAAAAAGTTAACAACATCTGATCAAGATGTAAAAGATATACAACCTTCTGATTTCACAGTGCAAACATTTCTTCCAAAATAGATACATGTGTAGCTTAACAATTGTTGTCTTTGTGCCCTATATTAACATGATAACTGTGTAAGAGTAGGCATAAAGTACCGTACCATTTTGAAGCTGTCCCTGTTGATCCATTTGGGAGTATTGGTCTTGAGGCATTGTACTGTCTGGAAACTGTCCACCTTGATTATAAACAGAACCAGTCTGATCCCACTGTTGTGGTCCCTGATTTGTCCATGAATCAGAGTTCACTTGTCCTACATAGAATATAGTATGCTATTGAGACAAAGAGTCATCTATCTATCTATCAGATTATCTATCTATCTATCTATCTATCTATCTATCTATCTATCTATCTATCTATCTATCTATCTATCTATCTATCTATCTATCTATCTATCAGATTATCTATCTATCTATCTATCTATCTATCTATCTATCTATCTATCTATCTATCTATCTATCTATCTGATTATCTATCTATCTATCAGATTATCTATCTATCTATCAGATTATCTATCTATCTATCTATCTATCTATCTATCTATCTATCTTAAGAAAAAACCTTTTCCCCAGTCATATCGTTGAGAGGGTCATTAGGCAGTATATTACTAAAACTCAGACTCCTTCGAACACACCTGCTAGTCCTCCCTCTAATTCTACACATTTTTTCAAATTACCTTATGTTGGGCCCTTCTCTATTATAGCACAAAACAGATTGCGTAAACTACTTAAACGTTATTGTAACAATCTTGATGTTAAGCTAGCCTTTTCCTCGTTCAAGATCCGTGACATGTTTAGTGTGAAGGACCCTGTGCCTGTTGAACTTCGTTCGAATGTTGTTTACAAGTTTACCTGTGCAAGCTGTAATTCTTGCTATGTCGGTGAAACTAGCCGACACCTCTCGACACGCATTCGCGAACACTTAAACAGGGACAGGACCTCACATATCTTTCAACACCTTCAACAATCCGAGGCATGCCGTAATTCCTGCTCCGCTGAATGTTTTAAAGTTATAGATCATGCGACCACAAAATTCCAGGTCAAGATAAAAGAAGCGTTACATATTTCCTGGGAGCAACCTTCTTTAAACAAGCAATTATATCACGTTAATTTAACTCTCTCGTTCTAATTAACAAGTCACTATTGTACACTCTTTTGTTACCTCTAGCTATGTTGTAAGATTCCCAATTTCATTTCACGTTGTTATTTATCTTTATTTAGCATAGTATTATAAATTCAAATGTAACTTCAATTATTTTACTTTCAACTGAAGATGGTCGTTGCACGACCGAAACATGTCTTGCAAACTTCGTTTAAAATGTGTCGTCATTTTCATACACATTAAAGTTCACGCCATATAATGCCAACAAAATTTATTTCAATCATGGGAGCAAGCACAGTAAAGGTGTTGCAATTTTGTTTGATCCTAAACTTACGGTTACTGTGAAGAAAGAGATCAAAAGTGACGATGGCAGAATTATTATCTTAGAAACAAATATCGACGACGAAATTTCTGTGTTAGTAAATATTTACGCCCCTAACAATATTCATGCACAGCAAATGTTGTTTAAAAAACTTTCAGAGATGCTTCGGAACTACGCAAATTCCCTCATTTTTATAGGAGGTGGCATTAATTGTCCTCTGTCAAACGAAAATAAAAAAGGTGGTCAGGATCTGTCATCCAAGAAAAATGTTATTACAAGAATTAACCAGTTGATGGGTTCCTTTGACCTAGTTGATATTTGGAGATATTTAAATCCCTTTGAAAACCAATTTACTTGGTCGTCTTCAGATTTGAAAGTCAAATGCAGATTGGACTATTGGCTAGTCTCCAGGGATAGTCTGCAAAGTGTTGACTCGATCGAAGTGTCGATCGAAGAATCTTGAGAATCTTGAAAAGTGTTCCCACACTGCGATCCCTTACAGGTTACATTGCTAATTAATGGTGTGAAACAACACCCAAGAGGGCCCGGCTATTGGAAATTTAACGCTTCTTTGCTTGAAGGTAAAAATTTCGTTGAGGAAGTGACTACAAAAGTCCCAGGTTTTATAAATCAATATCAAGGTGTTGTTGACAAAGGGCTGTTGTGGGAATTAGTAAAAATGGAAATCAGAGCTTATACAATTAATTTCTCCAAACAAAGGGCAAAACAACAAAAAAATGTTGAAGCTGAACTTGTTAAAAAGGCTCAAAATCTGAAGCGGAAATTGGCTAAAAGAGAAACGCAGGAGCTGCATGCTGAACACGACAAAATCATTAGAGAATTGGAAAGCATCTCGCTTCAACGCACACGCGGCGCATGTTTAAGGTCTAAAGCAAGATGGTTCGAATGGGGCGAACGGAGTATTTCCTAAATCTAGAGAAAAGAAATTACCAGACTAAATACATCAAAAAACTAAAAAAAGATGACAGTAGCACAATAACAGGTCCTACTGAAATTTTAAATGAACAACAAAGGTTTTTTCAAACTCTATTTAGCTCACAAAACCCCGCGGTGGACGATGCAAAATACAAATTCTTATTTGACAATGACTCTATTGTTAGACTGAACACAGAACAACAACACTGCGAAGGGATGTTAACGCTAGATGAATGCTTAGCTGCCTTGAAGACATTCAACAAAAATAAGTCCCCAGGAACGGATGGCTTCACTGCTGAGTTTTATTTGCGGTTCTGGGATGGTCTGGGTCAGGTAATGGTGGACAGTTTTAACTACGCATTTACAACTGGAAACCTTTCAATCTCTCAAAGACAGGGCATCATTAGACTAATCCCTAAGAAAGATAAAGATCCGTCTTATCTGAAAAATTGGAGGTCTCTCTCTTTACTGAACGTGGATTATAAAATTGCAACAAAAGCCCTCGCACTAAGGCTGAAAAAGGTCCTCCCTCAAGTAATTAACAATGCTCAAACAGGGTACATTGAAGGCAGGTTCATAGGGCAAAACATTGGGCAAATCTCTGACATACTAAGCTTTGCTGCTGACCAAAACATTGAAGGAATAGCGACATTTATCGATTTTGAAAAAGCTTTCGACAGCCTAGAATGGGAATTTTTTGTCAAAGACCATAGAAACTTTCAATTTTGGTTCTGATTTTAAAAGGTGGATTCAAGTGTTATATAACAACATTTCCAGTTGCACGGTTAACAATGGTTTTTCATCTCCTTTTCTCAATTTGCACCGAGGCGTCAGATAAGGCTGCCCGCTTTCCGGGATGCTTTTTATACTTGTTGTCGAAATATTATCATGTGCAATCAGGTCAGAAAAATTGATTAGGGGAATACAGGTTAAAGGGAAAGAACTAAAACTTACTCAATATGCGGATGACATAACGACTTTTGTTAAAGATGATGCGTCTCTTGGAAAACTTTTAGAATTGCTTGACCTTTTTCATCAATGCAGTGGATTAAAGATAAACTCGACAAAATCTGAGGCTATCTGGCTTGGAAAAT
>JAHPZR010028006.1:0-10000 GCA_019787425.1 Platygyra sinensis
AAACGGGCGTACCTTTCTAGGTTTGAATAGTCTCATGTCCATATCGTGAAAATGTCCACACATTATTATCATACATTATAGATCTTTCCAAATCTTCGCGGCTGTCACCTTGAAAAGACCTGGCTCTTTTTGCACATGTTTCTTGATAGTTCTACTGTATAAAACACGCTGCGTGGTTCGAAGCTTGTTCGAGGAGTCAAAGTAACCGAGTGGAGGATTGGGCCTGGTCACCGACACGAAGACAAAAACACGAACGAAGCAAGAATGGCGCTCAACCCATGGTCGCGCGGTTAAAGATACTACGCTCAACACTACGCTTACCTGTTCTAGAAGATGAGTGTGGAGATGACTGGTTTTGTGATGATGCACTACCCGTGTACATATTTGTTGATAGCCACGATCTCAAGGCTCGAACGTTAGCGTATACCCCATACTTTCCGGGTTTGGCACATCCATGTCCCCAGCTGGTGACTCCTTCGAGGTACCAAGTACCTTTAAACTCACACACCAACGGTCCGCCACTATCACCTTTACAAGTATCAATACCTCCTTCGTCTAGACCAGCACAGAGCATGGAATCGTCGATTTCGCCAGGATAGGCATTCTTGCACTGTTGTTTCTGACACTATTGGCAAAGATGCTTGCATCAGTGCGTTTGGGTTAAAGCCCCAATTTGATAAATGTCCCCAACCAGTTATCCAGCACCTTTTGTTAAGGTCGTCAATGGGAAGCTGATGACCAATGTCTGGCAAACAGACAAGCCCAACTCCTACTCCAACTTCAGCGGGACTAGCGAGACGGAGTAAGGCGATGTCATTGCTGTAAGAAAGAGGAGTGTTGTAATTCTCATGCACTATGAGTTTTTGCAACGTCAATATCTTGTTCTGTTCCAACAGTTCCATATGCTCTATATTGGGCTCCTAATCTGAAAGAAGCATTAAACGAATATTTCAGTTACTTTAAAGGGCCAATATGACGAAAATTGCATCTTTTCTATCAAAGCCATTTTAAGGCATAAACAGGTAGTCTGCATGAGAAGAAAAATGCCGTTTACTATGTTCAAATATCTCTTTTTGTTCCAGAGATATTCAAGTTTTAGAAATATGCAAATTAGCAAAGTGATGACGTCATACACTCAACCAAATTTTGATCAAACATGATGAAAAAGGTTATCTCAGCCAATTTGTATCAGAAATGTTTGATTCTTTGCAGTAAGATTCTACTAAATGCGCTCCACAATTTGAGATTAACAGTTTTGTTACCATGGCAACATATTGGGTTCCAGACTTCCCCAATATTAAAGGCATTTCTGGCTACCTTTGGCGTCTCATTTTCATATTTGCAAATGGTGCCTCATATGCATGATCCAACAAGCATATAAATATGTTTGCTGGGGTTTGTGGCCTTGTTAAACGTTTTTTGAGCTGAAAATCACTTACATATTGAAATCAAGTGGGTGGGGATAGCTCTATTTATATACATGATGTAAAATTGGGTTGAGTAAATGACGTCATCATTCATTTCATTTGCATATTTTGCACATTTTTCAAACTTTCATATCTCCGGAACTAATGCAGATATTTGCAAACAGTAAACAGTGTTTTAATTCTTTTTTGAATTCTTTGTGATCCACCTAAAAAATCAAGAGGTAAAAGTTTGATCAAAGTGGCACTTTAAGTTGTTGAGTCCAAATCGGACAGAAAAAAAGTGTTTTTTTAAAAATTATTTCATAAATTTGGCTTTTCAAATTATGTAACTCTTTTGTTTAGCTAAAAGGCCGGTTATTATACCTCGCTAGATTCGAATTTGGTGATAAAACTATAAGAGACTATCAGTTTTTTCTATTTTTTTTTCACTCTATTTTTCTTCTCCTCCTTCTCCTTCTTCTCTTTCTTCTCCTCTTTCTCCTCATACTGTAACTCCTCCTCCAGCACTTTCTCCCTTTCATAGTAATCGTTACTATTTCCGGGTACAATAATTTTCGGTTATTGTGTCTTGGCAGCGTGTTAAGAACTAAATAAAATTCAGCTACCTTATCTTGACAGCAGATGGAGTTTTTCCAGTCACACAATGAGCTGCGGTCACCACCCAATAAGGATCCACTAATGAACCGCCACCAGAATAACTTCCATACTCGTCCATCACCATCACCTGCCATGGCCAGCTGTTGGAAGGCGCAACTGCACCACCCGCAATTCGACTTGTAGTGGTGGGTCGGAAGCCGCACAATACTTGATTCAAAAAACAAAAAAAAAGTTAAGCAAGTACTGAAAACTATAATGGCCTTTAAATGGACCACTGGGTGTACACCAGACTTTTTATTTCCTTAATATGTTTAAAGCGCCATCATCACCAAGGGTACAACGACAAACTCCCACATGCTAAATATTCCTTTGCATAAAACAGCCACAGAACAAAGAACCCTCTATTATGAACCGGGCAAACTCTAGAATTCACTGGACACTTAAATTGTTAATTAGTTACTTATTATTTAATTAATTAATTAATTAATCGAGTTGTATATAGAATTTTTCAATTAACTTAATTTTTTTTAATAGTTCTTATCTTTTTTCAGAAAGCCCTCCAGGGACGAATAAAGTTTGTGCATGTATGTTAAACTAATTTATTTTATTTAATGTCTGTGATCGTTGAATTCCGAAAGCGGAATTATCCGATTCAGTTTGCAGTTAACCATTTATACTCTTGACTATAAAGGAAGAGTGTGAGAGAGAAGTCTTTTTATTGCCCAAGAACTTATCACTTAGTAACTTGAAAACTGTTAAACGTAAAGGCTGGTGGGGTGAAATGGCTCAGAGGTTGAAAACGGTGGTTAAGGACCCTCTGTTGATGTTCACGTGGACGCGTGACATGACGACCTTCTATCAGGGGTAAAAAGGGAGTCGTTTCGTCTCAGGCTATCCTGACTTATTTGTGGGTATGTCTTCTTAGAATTTTGTCAAGTATATATACGCTCATGAACACAGATTGTTCAGATTGTTAAATTAACAACCTTCCTGAACATTTTACATAATCTAATATTAGTAATAACCACTATGTTGAATTATTGTCTCTTACCTTCCTTAGTAGTAATAACATTTTCCAAGCTCTTGTATGGTTGTCCAACGCTATTAATGCCAAATACACCCACGCGATACTTAGAAGATGGCCCCAGTCCTTTAATGATCGTACTTGTAATGTTTCCGGGAACAGTTTCCAAGGTGAGCACAGTGCCTTGGACGCTTTTAACTTCAGTTAAGTAAAAGTTTGCATCTTGGTTGACGACTGAATAAAGCTTTGTCCATTGAAGGCTAAAGCTGGTGGATGTGAGATTGAAAATTGTCACATTCCATCCGAAAAGCGGTATGGCTAGGAATATAATTGACACAAATAAAAACAGAATTACACGAAATATTTAAAACTATTTACTTGTCTTGCCTTAATTATAGTAATTTTCAAGTCAGTTCTCTTAGTAGGAGCAGCGGTGTGACATAACCAGTAGTGATAGGTAGTAATGTTTGCAGCTAGCTGCAGCCAGAAAGGTAGCAGTGGCAGTAGCACTGACATTAATTTTAGCATTAGCATTAGTATAAGCAGAAGCAAGAGCAGATTTAGCAATACTGAGAATTACTGTAGAAAATAAAACAGAAGTGGCACTAACCAATGACCTGCAGTAGAAGCCATAAATGCTGCTGTCGGATTAACAATGCAGTAATAGCAGCAACTGGAATAAGACTGCAAGTAACCGTAATATTATCCCAGCATTAACGGTTAACATACCTGACGCGAGACCCTCTTTCAAAATGGCGTACTTCATTTTGATACTGTTGCCATACTTCAGTGTATATATTTGAATGGAGATGTTTTTTGAAACACCAAATGGAACATCTGCCAGAATCTCTGGAGCAAATGACATACAACCAAGGTGGTAGAGAACTTCTGTGCCATTTCCGTCAATGATCTTAACAAATTCGCTGAATTATTCAGAGAAAAGATCAGAAAGAAAAAAAGTCTTAGATATAGCGAAAATCGAGTATATATTACATATATATCTTCGAATTCCAAACATTTTAGTGAATATCGTCGCCTTTTTCATTGTTCGTTTATTTGTTTGTTTTACTTTTCTTCTTTTTTAAATATTGCTGTTTGTTCTTTAGAGTTGGTCACTATGTTAGCGAGCCTACAGTACTAGTGTGAATCAAAATACAAATCTCAACAAACGTCTAATAAGAGATTTCCAATTTTAGAACGTTTTGTTTTACGTTACTCTCGCTTTGGAGAACAATAGGACTTAAAGTAACCTGTTTAACCGGTTTAACCAGTGTACAGCGCTCACAATGGTTGATATTCCGAGACTGACCAACGTTCCCTAAAATGCATTTTCGTTGGTTTTCGTTTGTTCTTATTAGGTTCTCTCCACATTGCACGCACCGTTAAAGGGCTTTTGACACCTTTCTGCGCATGTGCGGCAATTTGATCTCTCATCCGACGGAAGAGTTTTCAAAGTTGTTATCTGTGAGAAAAATCCTCCTCCGTCGACCTTGCGAGGCGTGTGAAAATAGTAATAGGGAGTTTAAGAAGCTACTATGGCGACGCCGAAGACAACGTCGATTAAAAAATTAATTTATATTTTACCTACGAATCTCGGAATACTCTTAAGTCATTTACGTTGTTAATCATAAAAATTACAATTTCCTCGATTGTGATTGGTTTAAAAAACTCCTATTTCCCACTAATTCACTTGTCAAGCTGTTATCGGACAGTTTGTTATCGGACACCTTGTTATCGGACAGTTTGTTATCGGACAGTTCAATAAGCCAATCACATTCAAAGATGTAGTTAAAATTAACCAATCACATTTAAAGTTGTGGTTTAAATCAACCAATCACAACCTTGGTTTCAATCACCATAGAAACAAGTGTACAAACTCCTAAATTGGGGGCTTTCTTCAAAATGGAGAATTCTGTCCCCTTGAACAATGATTATGTTTTAGAAGACAGAAGTGATTTATTTTATCCTATGGCACAAATGTTTATGCGAACTATCCAGACGAGTTCCTTTGTGGATATGTTAACATGTTCAGATGAAGTTCAGCCATCCACAGCATTGTTTATCGCTTCGCAACAACCGCGGCAAACGGAGGTAAACATCCACCCGGCTGTAATACCACTGCACAGTACGCTAGTATTTCCTCCCTCGAAAATCCTCATTTTGTTCAACAAAATCAAAATACAGGAACAATGACAGTAGACCAAGCCAAGTTTTCCCCTTGTATCGGACGGAGAAATTTCAGAAATAAATAAGCTTAATAGTAAAACCACAGCCTCCAAAAACATCGCTCGAGCAACTAAATCATGGATGGCAGCATAGGTAGAACGTTGTAAAGCCAAAAACATTAATGCATTTAACTGTCAGTGAAGGACGAGAATTGTTTCTCATTGCTAGCGGATACGTGCCTGTACAATCCAGCTCGATATCTGCGATTTCGTCGACATACCCTTTGCACAGTTCGGTGCCTGCAGCTTCAGCAAATCCACCAGCTGTAGGAGAATGTTCGACCAGCAGTTCCAATCAGTTCAAACCAAGTTTCTTCATTAGCGAATGTGGCAGAATTCACCGGTATGCCGTCGTCCAAATACAGCATGGCTACAAAAATCTCTCGGCGCCATTTTAAATTTTCAATAAACAGTTCAGTGTGTTTTAAAAACACCAGCAACTTAAGAAAATCCCCATCCCAAAAAGCCAAGGAAACGAAGAATCATAATTGACACTGGCTCTGATGTTTACAACTTGAAGTGAGCTGTCTATTGACTCAGCTTAAAAACCTTGAATCTTGCTGGAAAAACTGCCCTGGCAAGAGTTCGTAATTTTAACCAAATTCCGCAAAGTTCTGCGCAGTTGAGCGGTTTTCATGCATGGTTGCGTTTTTGACTGACATAAGACTTGTTTTTCGCTCGTCACTTGGCAACCAGCAAATCCATTGTGACTGTTGTCAATTTCAGAGCGACATTAAATGCAAATTTTCCCTTTATTTCATAACTTTGCTATTCTTCTTTTCTCGGAAATTGTAATTTTTATGATTAATTGGTAATAAGACTTCGTGTCGTCCAATTCTGTCTGTAATCATACGAGTGATAACAAAATCGGACGACCGCTGCGCGGTCGTCCGATTTTGTTATCACTCGTATGATTACAGACCGAATTGGACTCCACTCAGTCCTATTACCATTACTTATCATTGTCAAAGCTATCGCGAAACTGAATCTGGGACACCGCAATAAATTTGAAATAAAATTTCAAAAAATAGCCGTCGTAGTTCACGTACTCCAGACAACGCAGAATTGGTCATTTCACGTTGTTGTTTCCCAGAGGACGGCAAAGAAATGTACAAAGATTTATAACGCACGTGCACAGCTATTGTTCTGCTCATTAAACCTTTTGTTTAGCGACGTTCCCGTTCCCGTTGCCGTCGTGGTTATCTTAAAGTCCCTAATACCGATATTGAAGAACCGTTTAGTCATCTGGGAAAGATTTAAAAGTCGTATTTTGTGTTTTGAGTTGAATGCCGTCGAGAAATACAATGTCCTCGAGGGTGTTTTCGAAGCAGGTAGAGACGAAAACTACTTTCACCTCGTTCGGAAAAAAAAAGAGAAAACGAAGGAAAGATGCAAGGACGAAAATCGGAAACTTTGTATATATAGCTGCAGATACACATACAATTTGGAAGAAAGTAAAGTGTATGTGCTTGTTATCAACGGACACGGATTTCACACAACATAAACCTGATAAATATTCTTTACAAACAAAAGGCCAAAAGCCGGCGGATAAAGAGATATTCGAAAGGCACGTGCAACTCTAAGCTGACCTGCGGCGAATTCGTGGCGCTCGTGATAGTATTACGGTTTCTATTGGTTTTTAAAAATGTTGTTAATCAAGACCGCACATGCGCTTTATTGTGACAATGGCCCTTTAAGTGAGTGTAATTCGAAAGAACGCTTCACCTATAATTACGCTTGAGCATTCAGAATATTGCTCATTCATTACATGACTGAGAGACAATACGAACGCGCTTGCATTAATTTGCACTGTAGTGCAAATTAAAAAATAACGATAAATTTGCCTGCCCTCAGCGAATCACAATGGAGTAATTTTGTACGTCATATATGTAATATAAGTTAATCAGTAACCTCTTGTGTCAATGTTTGTTCTCGCCTATAAACTTCAAAATGATTCTTGATACTTGAACTTAATAAAAAGACAAGGATGGCAGCAAGCAAAAGAACTATACCACGTGAATTAACTCACTATATATGTACCTGCAATAGTGAAGCTTTAATTCTTCAACTGAGATGAAAGCAACGGCTCCAGTGATACCAGCGCTGTTTATCTTCCAGTTACATCGAATAACACGGTAGCTTGTAGTCGTGAGCTCTATTTTGCCAAAGGTCTCATTTAAAGTAGTCGAACAGCCTTGGAGAAACGAAGGGAAAACTAGTTGTTACATGACGGGAATGTACATTGCTAAGATGTTATTACTGGGTAATGGTGTGCAAATGACTGAAAATAACTGAACAGAATAACCGACCAACAGTAATATGAGGTGACGTGATTTGATGTGTGGTGATGCGATGCGATGTGATGTGATGTGATATGATAGGATATGTGATATGATACATAATATGATATGATATATGCTATGATATGATATGATATTGTATGATATGATCTGATATGATATGTGAAGTGATGTGATGTAAAGTGATGTGATGTGGTATGATATGATATATGATACGAATTAAATTGATTTGATCTGAGTTAAGTTGAGTTGGCTCTTATGCAACTAGACTCCATTAACAAAGAAGATTTGTGCAATTTCTGCAGGCTAAGAGCAATTGCATTAACAGAGTGAATTCGTGTAACCCGTTCCAAACAAGCAAATTGGTTCTGGAGAAATACTGGTGAAACTCCGGGGTCCTTTCTAAAATTAGTCACCGACCTGATGCCAATGGTCCTTCATTTAACATTAGATGGACTTCCACGCAGACGTCAACGACGACAAAAGATAAATATTATCAATCAGATTTTATTTGTGATGATGTGGTTCAGGAAATATCTCCACATGGATACACTTGCACTCTGTTTTGACATTGATCCAACCTCTGTTATTGGTATTATAGACAGAACACTGCCAGAACTGTGGAGATACTTCCAGAACCAAATCAGATTGCCAAACGTTCTGGAATGGGGCAATCTAATGGGAAACCAACCTTAATTTCCTAATGTCGCTGGTGCAATTGATCGTACCCCTCATCAGATCTACCGACCCCGATCAGAAGCTAAAAGTCTAAAATAAAACAATGGGCGCTTATCATTCGACCCAAAATGTCGAAATTTTCGAAACGGGGACAAATGGTACGGAAATTTCCTGGGAAATATTCCAGAAAATCTGGAGATTGTTGAATTTCCGAAAAGCGAACCATTCAACCGAAAGTTCAGGAAATTCCAGGATGAAAATCAAATGGAACGGACATTTCTAGGAAAATACGTTCGAAAATTTGGGTATATCCCACAAGATTGCCCTCTTTTTTTGAAATTATGCAATTCGCGATTTGCTATTCAGCGCTAGTTGTTTTGGCCGCGAACACAGCGAGCTGGACATCTCACGCAAGGATGACGGAGACGCGTATCCGAAAATGGAAGTTCTTTAGAATCAATTCACTTTTATGTCGATAAATACTAGCTGCAGCTAAATTCGTGAAGAAAGCCGCGGTTTTATAATAATAATGCCCCCGTAGTGTACTTGTTTGTTTTGCGTAGGCTGGCTAGGAAATGTACAAAGATTTAGAACGCGTACAGAGCCATTGTACGACTCATTAAACCCTTTGTTTTGCAACATTTTCACTGCCGTTGTGGTTTGTAAAAGGTCCCTGCTGTTGTGGTCTATAAAAAGTCACGATATCGACATTTCAGTCTCCTGTTTGCGATTTACACCTAGAAATCATTGAAAAATTCCGGCTTGTCGTTTTTCACATTGGAAAACTCTGTACCATTCGCCCATGGAAATTTCCGGAAATTCACTCCGGAATTTAACTTCGATCGAATGGAAAGCTTGTGCTCGTAAATTTCGGAAAATGCAGTTCCATTCGTCATTGCGAATTTGCGGAAATTCAAACTAGGATTTGAGTTTGCATGGCGCGTGCTTTCTTAATTGTTTTTCTCATTAGCATTTAGTGATTCTCGTTAGCATATAAGAAACGGATTATCCGAATTCACTCTAATATATGTCAAATAGGATGCACAAAGCAATAACGGACATTTATAACAAGATATATAAACTTACTATGCTCTGCGTTGGTCAGCAGGACAAACCTGAATAAAACTAAAACGGTAAGAACACACAATTAATAACTGTTCCTGTCGTTTCATATATCACCTCAGGACTTTGATTGACGCTTATCAATTTTATTGAAAGATCTTACAGAGAATATTAGCTGTCGGCCAAGAAATGTAGACAGGAGAATGCAACTGAGTGGACCATCCATACCGAAGAAAATTCCATTGTGTTGAGAAAGCTGCTTGCGATAAATTTGTGCGCCATTTTAAAATCTGACCATCCGAGACTGTTTTCAGCGAAATGTCTTCTTAAGGTGGCTCGATCGGATTTTTAAGTCACGATACCGTTCAACTTTGAGCGACTAGAGCTCCACCATTATCAATCCAACGGAAAATCAAACGTTAGTGGTGTGCTTGAGAAAGATGAAAGTTTCAAATGTGGTATATTTCACCAAGATCTGAGTTACCATAGCAACGAAATGACACCATGCCCCATTTTACATAAGACCGAATAACTTGCCTCCAGACATAAATTCGGAAATACGACGTCGGGATCTCGGACTTGACATAGCTGCCTCAACGATGGCAAAATTATAAAAAATCTATAAGAGGGTTTTCGACAAAATTACGAGTGAATTTTCAAGGTGTCAAAATACAACAGAAGCAAAGT
>JAHPZR010028006.1:15000-23204 GCA_019787425.1 Platygyra sinensis
GGGTGTTTTTTCAACTCCTGCAAATTTCAAGGCAACGTCCAAGCTTTTCGGCTCACAGGGATTCTCTGATGACAAAAACTGATTTGACATTTCAAGCTTTTTGTTCAAGATTTGTAGATTTCGCAGTTCAATTCTGCTTTCGCTGTAAGTTTTCATTCCGCGAGGAGCGACGCTTGAGTCAGGTTTGACAGTGGCGTGATTTTCCTCAACCAATCACAATTCTTTGCTATGCATAGTAACCAATGAAATTGCTTCATTTTGTATGGATAATAGATTATGTCAAATGGCTTTTTTTCGTCTTCGCCAAAGTGGGCAAGGGCGGGGCAAAGGCCGGCTTTCGCGTTATGTTGAAATATTTTGAAATAAAAAAAAGCTTTTCATTGTTATATAAAACAAATAGATTCCATGTTGTCGTGCGTCTGTTCAGTAATGGATCAGAGAGGACGTCAAAATGTGGTAAAGACATTAGTGACACCCTCTGCTACGCCTCGTGTGCCAAGTTTTTGTAACTGAACAGACGCACGGTAAAATGGAATCTATTTGTTAAATAGATTGTAACGTAGCCAATCAGAGAACGGCATTCGTGATAGAACTCTAGTAGACTTGTATTGATAAGGTAAAGAATTTGTTTGCGCCAAAAACCTGAAATGAATATGCCTTAAAGATTCCAGCGAGTTCACTTTTTTTATGAAATCCAGAACAGTTTTAAGAAAAACAAATATGTCTCGATCTATCAAGATTAAGCCGTTTGAAAAAGAACACTATCTAGTTTTAATTTACATACAACTTATCTGAAAATTAGCCTATCATTGTATTTTAAATGCGACATTAAACCGTACGCAGTGATGATTTATATCATATTGGTTGACTTTGATCATTGTTTCTTTGTAATAAGATCTAGTTTGGCCGCGGATAAAACCTGGAACATGGAACATCCCGTAACGTCGAATAATTATGATAATTATGAGAAATAAAGGTAAAATTAAACTTTCAAAAATTAAATAAACAAAACTAAACTGGTATCAGCACGAAATATGAAACGATATTTTTTTTTGGGGGGGAGGGGTTGGAGAGTCGGCAGGGGAGGGGTAGGGAGCGTTGGGTATTCCTTCAACTGACCATAATAATGGTAGACACTTACTCCTTACCGCCAATTACGTAACGCGGCTTTACAGCACAAACATGGACGATTCGGACGATGAATGCCAGGAAATTTTCCTTTTGTTGACCCCTGATTTCTTGGACATCTGAGGTGTTCGTAGGAGCATCATACAGTTGTTTTTTAAATCATTAGTCACTCACAAAGTTTCGTCACTACTGTTCCGTCTTCAGATTGCAATTATCAACCCCAGTTTTCGCGATCTCCGCTAGGATATTTGACTCACCAAGTGCAGAGTTGGCCTTTCCGGAAATCCGAGTAACAAGCAAGTTATTATTAATAAACTCGCAGTAATCAAAGATTAGAGCAGTACGTTCACAAGCGTACTTCAAATGTGTGACCTACTTTAGTGACGTTAGAATGGCTCGATAGAAAACTAAATTTCATGGAATGTCAGATAACGATCTGCACATAAAGTTACACTAGCGATAAATAGATTATAGCCTGCGGTAAAATTTATTGAGTATTAACTTGTACTGGACAAAATATTTTCCAGGAAAGGCGGCATTTGAACTGTTACCTTGCAAGCAAAGGGTTTTCTTACGATACATATGAATACACTTAGAATTCAATTGCAGATCGGCAGCACCTGTAACAAATATTGAGACAATAAAGATTTCACCAGCGACCCCGCAAGACAGCGGGTCGCTAAAGATTTTTAAATTTAAGTTTTTATCTGTCTACGCTGCCATCAGCGCTCAAGCAGTCCGACGAGAACTGAACTCAATGCCGAATTCTATCTCATGGAGAAATTATTTCTTCATGAGAAACCTTAGAATTGATGTAAGGAATTGAGTAAAGAAATCACACTCGTGTACCTATATTTCTCGGTCTGAATAAAGAGTACGAACCCTACTTCCTTGGTTTCTTATGAACAACAAAATCTGGGAATAAGGGAGAGTCACATGATTAAACTGATGGTGAACGACTGGAAGGAATGGCTTACTCTTCTTAGTTGCTAGGCTCGATTTCTCTAGTAAAGGGGGGGGGGGGGGGGGGCAAGTTTCTAAAGAAACTGTGGTGCCGCGTCGGTGGGAGTATTACAAGATAGTCTGGTTTTATCAACAGGGTTGATAATGTGAATTGGCCACCGTAAAAAGATTCGGAAGCTGACGTTTCGAGCGTTAGCCTTTCGTCGGAGCGATCTCAATTTTTCTAGTCCGGTCTACGTTCTTCCCCAAGAAGAGACGGCTGGCCGCGTGAGCGACAAAGCATGTCTGTGACGTAAATTCATAATTAAAATTTTTGCGGCGCTTCTGGTGGCCAGAAATGTCATCTGATGACAATCATTGGCGCCTGCACGCGGCTCGTAACAATTGTGCACGCGCCGTTTTCGCCACCTCTTCTTTTAGTTTTGGCCTTCCAACCTCTTTTGTTTCACACTATTGTTACGGAAGGGCACTATATGCTGTGTGCTATGGAAGAATGTTTTAAAAAAGTAGAGCAGAGCTGTTTGACTGTAGTGTTGCAAATGACATGTCGAAGGTCTCACATATCTTGGTGTGCATAGTGTTGACATCATGTTTTTGTTTTGCTAGTTCCATTTTCTTTGGTTCAAAGAAAAGAATTAAAATTTTAATATTCTCTGGGTTTGCCAGAGACCGGTGTCGCTTTCCTTCAAGGAGACTACCGAACACATCAATTTGCTGGAGCTTTTTTTTTCTTGAGATTGACGTTTGCGTTTATCGCTCTCTTTGTTGACTTTGTTTGTAATCTGACATTCTGGAATTCTAACGCATAAAGTCTGTTGACTATTTCGCGTGTTGTATATGCCGTTATGGTTTAGATCAAGCAGAGTTTCATCAGTTGAGGGTATTTGGTTAGATATCCCACCAACGCGATTGCTCTTCGTATCGCACAACTTCTTTGCTACTGCGAGAAGGATATTTATGCAGCCTGCTTGATGAGGCAGGAAGATTTTTTCTTAGTCGAAGTAAACAATGCTAAGTCCATGAGTCCAGCCGTGAGTTCCGGGGAGGAGGGCGGGCTCATTTCCCGAACAACGGCTGGTAATCAAGCCTACTTAGTTGCGAGCCTTCACCGCATTACAGTCATTTTCATTTTCTTCTTTTCCAATTTTTGTTTTGTTATGCTTTTTTTTCTTATTTTCGAGCTGATACCAGTTTATTTTTGTTCAATTTAATGTTTGAAAAGTTAATTTTACATAATTTTCTCCTAATTATGACAACTACTCGATGTTCTGGTATGTTCCATGTTCCACGTTTTATCGACGTCTTGGAATTTTTCTGCGGAAAAATGTCTTGAATTACATGCAGGCTTTAAAATTGAACATTGTTTTGGGTAATGATAACGCTTACATCTCTGTTTTAAGTGCTAATAAGCATGCAAAATTACTATGGGCGTTCAGGAAGACCATTCAGACATAAAAAAATGTTTCTGATTCTAGCCATCCTCTAGTACTGTACTGTAACATTTATATTTAAAAACTTACCATCTGTTACAAGCCACACATTGAAGAAACGAAGCTGCTTTCTCCAATCCATTATTCCAAAGTCTTAAGCTTGAACATGGATTTCCTGCTTGGTATGCCGACCACCTAAAGCGATGAATTGTAAATTTCGTTTATGTATAGTTATTTTATGTGTGTGTATGTGTGTGTGTGTGTGTTCCGACCCTAATATTGTAATTTATTATATGTAATTTGGCTTCCTAGCCTTGTTAACTTTTTAGTTATTTTAGGAAGCCAACACCCTTTCAGTTTTATTCATACAAATCTTCGCTCAAAGTGATATTCATACAAATCTTCGTTCCGAATGGGTTTTTTGTCTTGTAATAGACCACGCTTAAATTTCGGAGCTTTTGTGTAACGGGGCATCATATTACGGCCGACAGAGCTGTCTTGTTGGTTAAACGAAGTGACTTATTTCGGGACATTTGGCTATCTGAACTGTTCATGTATTAGATAAGTATTATTTTAATGTTTCTGACTTCCTCGAGATATACATTTACGCTTTTTGTAACAAAACTCAGTGAAAGATGTTTCTGTTGGTTTCCGGCCTCCATGTTGGTGCCCATCTGGATGGGTACTACCATAACGTCTCCATTGAAATCTCTATAAATCTGGATAAAAAATTTTTCCGCATAACTCGCTTAATGTGATTCTCTAGTATAAGAACCCGCCATAGATTTCCGATGAAACTTGGTATGCTGCTGTTGCAGGACAAGGAGATATGAAAAACGTAATAAATAGAGTGGGTCACCCTGCTGATTTTCAGGCCACGATACTGACAAATATGGTTATTCAGGTGATTTTTGGTAATCTCAGTGCACAACAAATAAGCTCGATTATTTTCAATGCAGCGTGTTGCATCACACAATTTTGACTTTCTTTGACTGTTTATTCATCTACGTCCCGGAAAAAAAGTTTTCAAATACCCTGCATTTTTATCCTTAGGACTGTGCCTACAAAGAAGGTAGATCATCACAAGGTAGATCTGAACAATTAAGGCTATTGGAATTCACAATGGAAAATAGTGGAAGCCACGCAAGTTTTCGAGATAAGTAGCCTTAAATCTGAACAAAAATGCTGACATCAGCATTTTCCTGAAAAAAAGAGGGAAAGGATATATCCTCACAGATTTCCTTAGAATTCGACTTTACATACAGAAAGGCAAACACATTAAAAATATCTTTAAACTACATGGCAAATGTTAACATTAAAATCATTTTTGGTACCTTTTTAATAACAAAATCGTTGCAAAAGCGCTTTAACGACTCTGACAGTCTTCCTCTGGTTCAGCTAAAATACAGGCTAAATACCTTTTGCTAAAAGCCGGAAACTAATCACGTGTTGAATAGACTTGTTACTTCCATTTTGTAACATAAAATGTAGGGGTAACCGCACGTTTTTTAAAGTTATTGATCTTTTTTAAAAACTTTTACGGTGCTTGTTATATTTTTTCCTGTCACCTCCCCAGTACGAAAGCCATTTGCGTTTTTGCGCGGCAATACGCCATCTTCTGGTACATGTTTATAGTTGGACTTATGTGTAATTTTCGAAAGATAACAGCTAGGTTTTCAACTGGAAGACGTAAACAGTTAGTGGTTAGCGATTTGCTGCTATTCAGATGTTCCTGGTTTAAAATCAATCCCAGCGCGTGTACTTAAACCATTAAGGCCACCGCACACTAGCCGATTTTTTGTCGGCCGACAAAAAATCTTCAGTTGTCGGCTAGTGTGCGGTGAATTCAGAGAAGACTGCGACAAAATGGGGGCTTGTCGGGCGATATCTGACAGTGCTAGATCTCAAAACGTCTTGTCGGGCCTTCTCGGCTAGTGTGCGGTGGACCAAGACAATTTGTCGGGGCTCGCGCGTACCTCAACCATTGAGGAATTGTCATGAGAGTCACGTGAACAAGCCTCTTTTCAAACATTGCGGACATCGACTCGGCCCCAAGACTAAACGCGGTTTAGTAGTCGAGACAAAAAATCGGCTAGTGTGCGGTAGCCTTTACTTGCGTGATGCGCAGAACGTGTGCGCACTAACAAAGGTAGGCACCGTCCTTAAAGGAAACATAATTTTGACATGTACCGTTGGGCCCGTTATGTCTCCCACTGTAGAATTTATTTCATTTGCTAAAAATGTAGCCATAGCTTTCTGCTTATTTTTTCTCAGTTATTGAGGATACTGTTGTCATTAAAATTATGAAATAAAAAATTTGGGTGGCCGTGCTCGTTCCAGAGCAAACGAGCATTTGTTTCGCTGTCGAGCTTAGCCTGAGGAAAATCTCTCATGTTACCCAAAAGCTTGGAAATCTAAGCTCAGTTTATCACAAAACCAAGAACTCATTATACATCATGAAAGCAAATCTCAGGAGGATCAATCATTTTGTTGCATTAATTTTCGTCACATCATCATCAGAAAACCCCCAATATGTCCAAACAATTGTGAAACAATGGGAATAAGTCGATATTTTAACAAAACAACACAACGGTTTCTAAAAACAAGTTTCGACAGAAACTTCTGTCATCTTCAGTTTTAATTTTATAGTAGAGTTGAATATATAGTGTGAACAATATGCTAATTAAATATAAGAACAAAGGGAAACATGACAATGTAAATTATTACAAAGGAAGTTTTAAATTAACAGTTCCTGTCACTAGTGTTCACGGTAAGAAAGCCTTCACGGGCCATTTGACTAAGCATGATGCTTTTAAGGTAAACAGAGACCAAGTTTGAACCTTGAAATAAGTATGGTTCACAATCCATAAAAATGTCTTATTTGAGACACCATCTCCCAAAATCATATCAACTCTTAAATTTCTTTATGATTCCCGTGATACTCTTTAAAATGGGCAAACCAAGGAGGATTGGAACCTCTTCCCAGAGGCTTTGCGCGACGGGATTTATATCATTTCGCAACATTTTCGATCACGTTTTATCGGGGAGTCGATTTTGAGAGATTTCAGGACCGGTTTTTTACGTCAATGCGGAATGAAATGGATCCAAAAATGGTAAGGTATAATTCTTTGTCACTTCTTTATTGTGTTTGTTTTTTTTTGGAGCATAATAACATTTGAAAGCCTGATTAAATGTAGTTCGTTGTACGTAATTTGTTCGTGATATTTGGCGCGCCATTTATCGCCAAAAACGCTTATTTTAAAACCTTCAAATCGTCACTTTTTCGTGGAGGCCTTTCCTTCCAAGTGCTATCACGTGAAAGAAGAATAAGTTATGAGTGAAATGTATACAAAGGTCGCCTAAGGTCGCTTTGTATTGACCCGATTTCAAGCCATTGAAAATCCCTTTGTTTGCACTCAACGAACTGTGAAATGTATGCTCTGTATGAAAATTGGCGCGCTCGCTGCTTCGTTGTCAATCGAATGGCCGCTTTACGTTTTGTTTAGTTTAAGCATTTTGTATCTCACAATCGTTTTTATATAAACACTTGAATAAACATGGTATGTACAAATATAATGGAGAATTAGAAACAAAGATGCAAATTATATATATTTATTGACTATTTTGCCTTAAGTCTTTATGCTAAAAAGAATGTTGTTGTTGCTGTTGTTTACACTGTAGCATTTGAGGCATTTGAGGTATTAATAAGAGCAAGCATACATAGATTATTGGCAATCAATGCATGATTATCATAATTTTTTGTAGCTTTTCTTTGTCTTTGAGCCAAAGCTAAAGTTTTGGTTAAAATTATCTGTGAATGCCTCGGCATAGTAGTGTGGCCTGTGGGAAAGCAGTTCAGTAGCACACGATTCTAATTTGTGTTGCATCTTTGACATTTTAAATTAAGTTTCTTTATTCTCTTAACAGCGCAGTCTGTCAGGCAGAGAGTAGTGAACTATTTGAGGAAAAAATTTGTAACCATAGATGAGGCAGAAGATGCTTTTGGTATAACTGTGGATTCCTATCTGGCCAGCTCTCCAGCCACAGAAAGTTCCCCATCAAACCCTGAGCAGGGGCCTCTCCAACTTCCAGAAAAAATTGTGGAAATTATTGAAACGTTAACTGGAGTTCAACGTGCAATGCTTGCTAACATAACACCCATTCTTCCTTTAGACCGCATGCCATTTGGGCTGATCCAGTACCAGCTGGAATTCTTCAATGCAGCTCATATTTGCCAGGCAAATATTCTTTTTATTATTATCATTTGATAAATTGTTTGAATTGGATCATTCTTCTCCTTAATGGCTTGTGCAGTCATAAAGGTAACAATATTATTTAACAGTAAAAATGTAAAAATCATGGAAAGAAAAATATATTTTTCAACAATTTTAACATGTAAATACTGTAAAATACAATGAAATGTCAGGGGGAATTGTGAAAGTTCTGAGCCATTCTTTTACTGGACAAGAAAATCAAGTTTTGGGTATGAAAGTGATCACTTCACTGTATCTTGTTTTAACCTCTAGAGTTATATTCAGATGTGTAAATAAACCTTTACTTTTCAGGGTTATTGTTGAAACTTTTTAGCCAGCATGACTGTTGTTTAGAGAGGTCATGCATGAAAATATAGCTAGATAATTTCTTTCAATGTAAGCAAAGTTATACTGATTAAACAATGTAATA
>JAHPZR010028009.1:0-2500 GCA_019787425.1 Platygyra sinensis
TAGCAATGCACATTTCGAGACATCAATAAATAAAACTTTCAATGGCTTCAGTATAGATATTAAATAAAGAGTTAATCTAAATTGTCATTGTATTTGTAGTTAGCATCTGTGGGTAGCCAGCGATGTGATTTTGTGATCAAAATACGAGGGTGATATAACCAGTCATTCAAATCTGAAATGAACATAAATCCAATGGACTTGAATCTCACATTGTCTATTTCATTGTTCTTTATAGCTGCAGTCACTTTTCTGATTTTTTCTTTTTGTATGTAGCCCACTCGTGACCATTCACCATCAAGATGGGCCTCTACAAGAATGGCATTTTTATCCCGAATGTTCATAGGCTCAGGGTTCACTCTCATTTCAATGTCTTGTTAGCTTAGTTGTAACTGTTTACATCTCTTTAATGCTTTTTGACAGTCTTCATGGTAGCTGCTACCTTTGAGGGCGAAATATTCTGTGAACTTTTCAGTAATGTCTCCAACACATTGATTGCCATGGGAACTACTATAAACTCCACCACTGCTGTCAATGTTCTGTCGTTGGACTGTTAAAACAAACAATATATTCTTTCAATATTTTCTTTTGTCAACAGATTTTCAGCTTATAACCTCACATGCAATATTAAATTTAATAGAACCAAAAAACCAGCCCAAAGTCGTTTGTGACAGTAAAAGCTAAAGTACTCCATTTACAGTGAATGGTTTTTTTTAACAGAACGAATACCAAAAGAAGGAAATCGTGTGCGAAATGTGTGCATTCGTGTGCAAAATCACACATTTGCTCTAAGTTCTGATTCGAACATGTATATTTTTACAACGAGCTCCACACATTCGAGAACAAACCGTCTAAAAGACTAGGCAAGACAAGAAATGTGTCGCGGGTAACAGTAAAAGTTAAATATACCTTATGATCACGATAAGAACTAAGGAATAAATAGCGAACGAAAACAAAACAATGCTTGCATTTGACGAACGATTCCTGTGTTTTTTTTATTGGACCACGCTCTGAATGGCGCTGCTGCAGCGAATATCATATCAAAAATGTTCCATAAGAAAACGAAGACAGGATTTAAATAACTTTACCTTGATGTCGCAGCTATTCAGGACCTCGATCAACACGGGCGAACGACGATCTTTTAGGTCGTCCATTAGATTTCTTCGGTTAAGGAAGGCGCACATCCGTCGTTCCGCGAGCTTCCGAGGAAAACTAACATGCCCCAGTACCAATTTCACTCCCAAACATGGAAAATCATTCAAACAAACGGTTTCTGTCGCTCTAAAATCGACACAGTGCAGGTAAAGTAACTTGTTATCAGCAAATGCTGTAGCCGTCTGAGACGCGACCTCTACGAAATCCATGGCGAAATGATCTGATCACGTGCTGCGAAAATTGATAATATAGTTGTGACGCAAAGGGAATTCTGGGAATAGAGTCCAATCCGCCTTGGGTCAAAACATTGTCTGTGTACTAATCGAGAAGGGTCGCGTTGAAAAATTGTGAAAGGAACATGCGATATCTAAACATCAGCTGGAAGTAGATTTTTGCAATGTTGATCTCGGGCTCGCATAGAAAAACACTTTTTGCTATCTCCCATAGTTTTGCATTTACCATTCGCCACCCCTATCAAAAAAGGTAAATCTAGCTCACCACGGTCCAAGAAAAAAAAAATGATGTGTCGCTATGTCAGATGAACATTTTTGCGCAGTTTATTGTGCTCCTGACTTCATGTCAGAAGGATGAGATTCAATAAATACTTTCATCCGATAGGAAATATGTTAAAAGGCTCAATGTTATAAAAGAAATGGCAAGAGTGCAACGTGCAACTATCGAGCTATAGATGCACTTTGGAGGTTTGCTGAGCACCCAGGAGGTTAGAGTCGCACTCGGCTACCGCCTCTTGGGACTGTTGCGCTTCTTTCTTGCCAGGCTACAAGTGGTCCCTCTTCCGGTTATTTCGACACGCGTGACGCAAAAGAAAACACAGAGGGAAAAAGTGGCCGCACAAGCTAATTGTAACTACTGATGCATTAACTCATCTTTCACTTTTTATTCCCGAAGCGGGTAAAATTCACATCGGTTGATGCGCATGATGCGCGTTTTTTTTAGCGCAGCTATCCGAATGGGAGAAAGACTATTCACCAAAACCAAACAATTTGTTTCCTTTAAAACTTACACCACTGCTGATTCAAAGAAAAATAGGCTTAGTTTTTGAGACACCAGCTAAGCCAATCATATTTTTGCGTTGTAAGAGCAACGCCTTATTCAAACTGTGTGGCTTAGACGGCAGTCCCTTCTCTCGTGCTCATCTCGCCCTCTTTAAGCCTAACTCACGGCATTCACGGAAGACAGCTTTTAGTGTTATGGCACATAGTTTGAATTTTAAATATCTTAGCGTATGTGATGTGTATTTTTATGAGCTGATGAATTGATCGTGTTTTAAATAAAGATTATCAGTTTTCTTTCGCCTCGCACACGACGGACTAAACGAAACACGAAC
>JAHPZR010028009.1:10000-12461 GCA_019787425.1 Platygyra sinensis
TTCATTGTTAGTGAACTCGTGCAGGTAAATCCCGATAATGCACTCGCTGAGTGCGTTAACTTCTAAATAAATCAATGAGTAAATAACTAAATAAGCAAAAAAAATAAATAAATAAATAAGTAAATAAATAAACTATCGCCAGAGTTAATTTCTTTCTCAGTTAAAAACTGAAAAAAATAAGTGATATTTCCGGCTCTTTGCTGTTTTTCTCGCCGAAAATATCAACCAACAGAAAACCGTTTTGTTACAACAGTTGCACGTGTTTAGATGTGAGTTAAACAATATGGAAAATTGGGAAAATTTTCTCCCAAATCCTTCATTTTTAAACACCGCTGCGGCTGGTCACAACTGTTTCATATTTTTGCGCCAGCGATCAGCGCAAACAGTTTGATTTTACGTTCAAGATTTCATTTTTACTGCAAGGCATTTGACGCAATTAATATATCCAGAGCTCCACAAGGCTTCGCACTAGTTTGCTGAAGAGAAAAGTAAGACAAGGAACGATAAACAACTGTTTGGGATAAATGGCCAGAAATATGACGATTTTATTGAAAAACATTTAAAACTGAAATCTCTTCAGGAAAGGTGGGGATAAAAAACCCGCCATACTGAAAGTAACAACAAATTAAACACAAACAAACTTATACCTAGAGAGTCAGCAGGTAGGTGACTGGGGAGGCGGTGGAAAAAAAAAAAAACTTTCGACTAAGCGGCCATAGAGTAGCTGTTCACAGGATGACGATGATCGCAGGAAGGGCCGCGTGCAACAGATGACATAACTTTAGTTACACCACAGACACGTGCATTCTTCTGATTAGTCAAGAAACCTGAACCCGCAGACTGTAGAATAACAGGAAATACCTCGCACGAAATGGACATTATGCTGTTAGTTCTTCAACATAATGTTTGTTGTTTTCAAAGAGCCAAACAAAAAAGTCGAATGAATTCGAAATCATATGTCTCCAGAGCCCATCAATTCTCGTGCAAGGCCCCACCGGCTAGGAGCAGCGAAAAGAGATACGGGGACGAGAATGCAGTAAACTACAAAAGAAAAACTAAAGTAACGTAATAAAGAGGGGGGGGGGGGGGGGGGGTAAGGGTTTGCGGTGATGCGATTTTGCGTTATTTTTGCTCCGGTTTTGCGGTAATTTTTATTTTAATTCGCGGTATTGCGGTTTCAAAACACTAAGCGGTTTGCAGTTATTACAACCTTTAGGTCGCGGTTTTCGGTGAAAAAAGTGTCTGCGGTGATGACACTCTTTAGAACGGTCGGCATCCGGTTGTTTTGCAGCACGAGATAAATATTTTTGTTTTACAACGCATCAGGGTTTATTATATCAGTTTACAATTCAACTCTCTGGTTTGCAATTACGGCCTTTTCCAGTTAATACTTAAACCGTTTTGGCCAATCGTACAGCTGTACACCCTCGTGTTCTCGCTGCTTTGATTTAACGCGCGACAATGGTAACTGAGGTCGTCAAGGTCGCAACTAAAAGCGAAGCGAAGAGGACGTGCGTGCGGTTTCGGTATTCGGGAAAAAATCTGATGCGGTTTGCGGTTTTTTGGCCTATTTCTGTGCGGTTTTGCGGTTTTCGGGGCCCCCTTACGCCCCCCTCAATAAAGCATCAGCTTTTCACTTCCAGCGTTAACATTAAAAGAATAAATAAGGTCTCTTGATTTTGCAATGGAAGTCTGCCTTGCCCCTTGCGAAAATATCAGTGATCCCAGCCCGGGGGGGGGGGGGGGGGGGGGGTACTCCGAGAAAAATTGGGTCGGGGTGTGCGGCCCGCTTCCCAAAACCCTTATCCTATTTATGACCAAAATCTGCGATATTCCCTACCCTATTTATGACTTGACCAAAAATTCGACACCCTATCTATGACCTAAACCCCACATCAAAATACTGTTTGAGACCTGCGTCAAGTTATAATTGGATCCCTAGCTCAGACCAATGTGAAATCACCGTAAACGTAACTTGTGAAGGCCTATTGTTGATTTTCTTTTCGATAATGATGAAAAAGTGGCCTCCTGGTTTAAGAACATACCCATATCAGGGCTAGAGTACAAAACCCATACCCTATTTATGACCAAATTGGCCAAAATCAGCTAAAATCGATACCCTATTTATGACCAAAACGGCTGAAAAACCATACCCTTTGGGGCCGCACATACCTATATAGCCCATATAAGGGAGTTTCCGGGGATCCCAGTTGATGTTATGTCCAGTGGCTTTATGAAAGATTGCCGCACACTAGCTGATCTTTTTTTTTCGTAGAACTGCAGATTTTTTTGTCGGAGACAAATCTGGTTAAAATTTGACAGGACATCCGCTTGCCGCACAATAGCCGATTTTTTGTTAGAAACCACGTTAAGAGTTGGGACCGATTCGATCTGCGCCATGTTGGTAAAGACGCTTGTTCACCTGACTCTCATGACAATTCCTCATTGGTTCAGGTACGCG